>JAHZNB010007652.1:0-17779 GCA_027744295.1 Callyntrura guangdongensis | reverse complement strand
TATATCCTTGCAATAGACGAAGATCATGTGGAAGAGCTTATATATAGCCATTAACGACTAATATACTTCTCTCTGAACTAATAAAGCATTCCGTACACCGTATGTGTAAAAGGCGTTATTTTCCCGATTTAATCAGATCCATCTTTTGTATCGATGTTGAAAAAGCAGCAAAATAATAAAAAATACTGCTGAAGGAACGTATTTATTATACGTAGTTATATGTCTCAACCCTGCAGGATGTTAATAGAAAACGACGAACGAGTGTAACTTGAACTAGAATATTGATGTGTTCCAGAAAATGTGATATGATATGGATGTGCAGTTGTGCACCTTCGCTTACCACTACTGCCAGTCTACTGCTGCCGTTTTTATGCGCAATACACAAGGTCGGCATTTCATTCCTACTAAAGTCAACAGTCCGTGTCAAATTACAGTAATAAAATAATTCAGTATCGTCGGATAACATGCATGTACGGTGGACGCGGAAACCAAAATGGTGTTTGGTTTCCTAGTTGCATTTCTATTAAAAAACACATTAACATCCTGGTATTACAATTAATTCTGTACAGACAGCAGACAGGCGCGTATTATCCGAGCAAATAAGTATTTCGGATATGATTAACATTTAACAAAACTAGGTCATTACAACCAAAAGAGAGTAAAATATCAAATCAGTTACTATACTTTACTATCTAAGTTTTCTAATAATTTAGCCAGCATCCATTACCAAATTGACTGCCGATAAGTATTACTCGTGAAAGAACTTTCATTATGCTTTTCAGCTGCTATTGAAAACGCCTTAATTATATTATTTTATTGGTAGCATAGATATTTGACCAACCTGAACGTGTATTTATAAAGATTATAAACACACTTACAAGGATACCGTGTAGAAAATTATATTTTTTTACAAATGTGAGATCCGTAAAACGTAGTTTTCTTCTTCTTCTTCTTCAGGAATTCTGTTCATTTAATGAGAACATAAATTTACGTTTAAAAGTGAGTGAAATTATTTGTGGATTGAGCATAGATTTCTGCTTCCACGCACAAAGAATCACATTTCCGCTTCGTTTCTTATGAATCTAGAATGACTTCAAAGTCAAACCGCCAGTTCATAAAATGAAGTAGCCAACTACTCGAAAGAAGCATTCACGTCACTCGTAAAACTGAAGTTTACACAATGCTGTTTTATGTATGTACATTGAAGCTTATGAAAAGTCCCGTAATGTTTCGTTCATTGCTCATTTTCTCAACTCGTAAACGTCTGGTGTTTACTCTTAATGGAGTGTTAATAAGCGCAGTTTCAGAAAGATGAAATTTACGGGGATGATGAGGACGACTCTTTTAACATATTACTAAAAAAATGAACGCTGTCTTACATTTTTTGTATGACATCATCAAATGCATAATAGTTGAGTGTTAGAATATTCCACATTAAACGACTATTTTAGCCGCATTCTTGAAACAACGAACTGTACCTCCTTCCGTGAAATTGTGCACTCCTGCCCAATAAAAAAAGGTGTATGTGTGTGCGGAGTTTGGGTTTCCCATAAAACAATTTACTAATATCGTCATTGTATTCCGAAAAGGTAAAGACCCCGAATCACTAAAAGATCACGGGTAACTGAATCTCTGTTTACAATCTCAAATTTCATAGGAATCCATCCATGCAGCCACAAGTAGAAAATCGTCAAACATAAACAGAGCAGACGACCAAGAAGCATGACGCTTTACAGAATGCTCTTTTTCTCTCCTCTCGCGTCATCCTGTCCTTGTCTTTTCCCCCGTAGATAGTAATTTTATTTACTCGCCCGTTACCGGCTGATGTCGAATGGCTACTTGCATTGGTAGTGTCGCTGCTGCCGCCCGCCGCTCCGTTGACAAAATATGAGCAATTTTCCATTTTCTTCTTTAACCTTCCTCCAACTTGCCAGTTAACTTCCATCATCAAAGTTCAAAACTGGAAAGACGAGAGAGAAAAAGCAAAGAGGCAGAATGAGTTTATAGTGAGGAGCGAACCATCTTTTACTGCTGGAGAAGAGAGCGACGGATGGATGGATGATGACAAGGATGTTGATCGAAAGTGAAGGGTGAAGACAAAATATGCACACATGCACATGAATGCATGGCTACTCTAACTTCATTATTATCAAACAACGGCACAACAGAACTCCAGTCATTGATTTTTTTACTTTAAAAATGGAGCGTTAGTAGTAAATACATACATTTATTTGTAGAACAACCGAGAAACCCTTGTCTCTTTGACATGATTGACCTAGACATAGTGCGTAACAGTAATAGAGCACACGGAGTGGAAGGAAAATCATCTTGTAGACAAGCTAGGAGACCCACATTGCCAGATAGTAGAAAAATCTTATATGATTGCATTTTGAAAGGGTAGGAGGAAATTTTAGAGAGAGGTATATATAAAAAGTAGTATATGTTTATGCAATGTGGCTCGTCCAAATGTTCTGATAATGCAACAAGACACTCTTATCCCGTTTATTTCTCATCGACGATGGTGGTAGCCGTGATGTTGGCACTACGACGACGGCAGTTTATTAGTATTGTATTTCAATATTATTCAGTTTTGTACGATTCGTTCATTGTTTTGTCATTTGAACAAAAGTGCTCCTCCTCACCGATGATGCACTCCACTTTTCCTCTCTATTTTTTTCCAGGAAATTATTGTTTTTTTATTATTTTGTATGTGTGTGCATTTGCGTATTAGTGTGTAATATTCAGTTGCTTACACAAAAAAGTCAGTTTTTCGTTTCGTATTATCATCAAAGTCCTGCTTCCATGTTGTTGTGGCCCCCTTCTCAGGCTGAAGTCAGTTTAAAAAGAGAATCAAATCGGACGGAAGAAGAGACCTTTTATTTCTTCACAACCGATTATTTTTGTTTGAAGGGGAAACAAAAGAAGAAGTGTATCACGGGGAAATGGTGACGGGCGGTGCGGTGGTAGCAACAGTCAAAGTAACCAGTATTGTTGATGGCGTGGTGGTGTGAGTGGTGATCACGATGATGAAATAAATATCATACATGTAGGTATATATAGAATAGACAGATAGATATATTTGTATATAGACAATAGGTATATTTATCCGTAGGTTATTTTCTCGCTGAAAACGGTAACTGAACTCGATTGTCGATTTCAAATATGTATAAACTCACTTAAAGAGACAGACAGGCAGAAGAGCGAGACCAGTACAGTAGAATCAAGTGGGTACATGTACGTATTAGTAGGTATAAAGTCAAGCCCAAAATGATTTCAAATAGAGCAGCAACAGTGAGAGAGACACAACAACAACAGCCACGAATGAGAGGAGAGAAAGAGGGAGAAGATAATGTCGAGAAGAGGAGAAAAAGAAACAACGACAACAAGTGGAAACGGTGCGGTGATGTGGTAAATTCAAGGAAGGAAACGAAAATGCAATCGTGTTGATGCTCTATTTGTTCTAACGACATAAAAACAAGAAAAGAAAATTTCACAGTGTAAAAACCTATCTTGTAGAATACACTCACCACTCTTCTCTGTCTCGCGTCGTCGTCGTCTCGTACTCTCTCTCTCTCTCTTCTCTAGCATCTTGTGTAAAAAGTCGAACTTCAACAAATCAGCTGAACTGATTGTCAATCAACTGGAGCGGTTCCTATAAAATAATAACAATAGCAATAACAATGCTAGTATGAATGTGTGTGTCTGCGCGCGTCTGTCTGCTGTGCAGTTTGTATTATTTTTTACATGATTCACCACCACCACCACCACCACTACTACCTACTATCATTATCATCCACACATGCAACAAAAGGAAAAAATAGCAAGTTCAAAAAGGGAAGCATAATCGTTGTAATAGTGGTATCAACTTCGTCAATATCATCGTCAAATACACAAATGTAATGTGACGATGTATATTAGACCGAGAGGAGAACTACTACTGATTTGGCTCAGCGGAGCTCCTGGCTCCCCTTCTGATTTTTCTTTTTACCATCATTTTTCACGGTACCCACACTGTTTTCTGCTCCTGTCGTTGTTTGTGCCACTGAAATGCTACTTTTACTCCCACTGATCCTCTTCTACCACCGCCGCCTCCACTGCCACTACCGCACCACATCATATAGGATTTTTTCTAGTTTAAACCAGCAGGAGCCGATTAGCTTACATAATATTTTTGGTGTACTCCATTTTCTTCGTCCCTGGCTGGTTTCTTTATCTCCGTTTTGTACTCTTTGATACTCATTCTCAACCACTGTTTAACCCGACTGTTGAAAACATGCTGCTATGCCTGGAAGAAAAAGATGTTTGATGCTGTTAAGTAGGAAAAATGCATGTCTACCTATTTGTAGTTTTTAAAGAACGGTTCTCCGGGTTCCATGAAACAAAATACGGAGATAAGCATGACAAATTACGCCGTTTCATCTGCTTCTTGTCACTATTTATTTAACGTATCGTGTCGTAAAGCATGACATGATTTCTCATGACGTCGTCGTCTTCGTTCTCAAAATAAAAATCCTTTTCATTTTTCAAATGCTATTCCCCTTCTTTTCGATTAATCGGCTTTTTGTTTGTTTGAAAAATATATTATAAAAAGTCATACATTACTTTTCGTTTATGCCCCTCTCTCTCTCTCGTACCTTGCACACATGTACGCCTACGTCGTAAGCCGAATAAAGGACAAGGCAAAACAATGAAAAAGGAAAATTGCTGTTGAATTTCCCATTAAAATCATTTTGATTTGTTGGTATTTGCAATCAGTTCTAGTCAAATGGAAATACGTGAAAAAATGCTATGTGAGGGACACTTTGATTATTTCCCTTAATTTTAAAGAAAGGTAACAACTCTGTAGTAAAATGGTAGAGACGAAAAAAAGAGATTGATTTTTTCCCCTTTGAGAAAACATAATAAAGTGTATCGGTACCATGGCGATGATGATGATGATAATGATGACAAGTACACAAAATACACATGAGCTAGTGTGTAGTACGCTGGGAATCTTGTGTGTGTGAGAAATATTTAAATAATAAAAAAGCGTCGAGGCACAGGATTTTTTATCTATTTTTTCTTCCTCTTCTGCTCAATTGCTGGTGTTGCTATTGTGGAAGGCAATTGATAGATAATTTAGTATTATCATGTAACAATCGACTATCAATGCTGACCATGGCTGATTTCTTGATGATACTCATCATTTATATTATTATCGACAACGGCGACGAATAGAAAATAAAAAATAATTTCTTTTGTATAAGTAACAGACTGGCTACCAGGCTGCATTGTTAATGTTGAAGATGTCGACGACGACGAGTGTACGTGATTGCCCATTTGATGTTATAAGCGTTTTGTATTTTTATTACAATATTACAAATCTACTCCCACTGTTGCGTTTGTAATGCTACCGCAGCACTTGCCTTTTCATTCTGCCCAGGTAGGTACAGGGTTTGTTTGGTGGAAGAGCGTCTTCTGGTGTATACCTAACAACACTGTTGACTGCAACTGGCACACGAAGAGATCACGATCAAGAGAAACAAGATGATGATGGTAATGTGGACAAATAGCATTAGCAAGGAAGTAACTGAACTTTTAATTGAATCCGATGGGGAACTCTGTTTTTACTACTTGTGAGTTGTGGCTTGGGAGATGTATATTTATAACGGGAGGATTGTCGATGTGGTTTGTAAGCAGTAGTTGTGGTGAATTCAAAACAAGATCAATAACAATACTAATCTAATACCAGAACAAAAGTTTTTTTCTCTCTTCTCAAGCATCGTAATCATTTTATTCCTTGATCGTCGTCTTCATTGCCGCCGATGATGTTACTGTCAGCTTTCAATTTTTGTTTGTCCCTCGCGTTCACATCTTTCCGTTGGTTTGCTACCAACTCGAGAATAAGAATTTTTTTCTCGTGGCGTCAGACATTCCTAATCAATTTTTTAGTTTCCATTTAATTCTCTACTTTCGTTGTCGTTCATTTATTGTTGAAAGTGGTGCTTTTCGTATTATTAAATAAATCTTTTAATTTCAATGCGTAACGTGAGCACGTAAATCCGTGTTTTTATGCGGTGTACGTTCTGGTTCGTATCTGAGATATTACTCTGTAATATCTAGTTTGTGTTGAAGGAAATGCAGTATGGATTAAAGAGGAAGTTTTCTACATACCAATACCACACAGTCTTCGTCTGAATTAAAAGGATGATAGTGCGGTGGGAATAATCGTTCAACCGTTTCTATTTTCGTCCATTTTTGATTTGATTCATGCTTTTACTATTTTAAATACGTATAATGACTCTAAATTTTCATCAATGCTCAAAATTGTAACCGAGAAAATTTTCACACATACAGATTTAAAGTTTCTCTGCGATTTAAGTAGTTCTCGTAAGTTCTGTTTGTACTGCTGCTGATTATTTGACCGATCGTCCATACAGGGAATGCATTTGGCTTGTTATTCGATTCTGTAGAAACGATTACTGAAATGCAGGAATATTAACCATTCTTTTACTCTAAAAATAAAATGTTGGTGTTTCAGAATCCTCCTCATGCGTACATAGATAGAATATTACAACATAAGGGATTGAATAATAAAAGCAAGTCAAGTAGAAATTTGCATGTCATCAATAATGCATTGTTCGCATCATCCTTCTCGGTGTTTTCTCGCCCACATCATCATCGTCGCCGTCATCGTCGTCAGCGAGTGCCCAACAACACCAGTTAACACTCAACTGCACGGTGATGATGAGGATGATGATGGCACGGCAATGTTGCATTGTGTTACTGTAGTAGGGCCATCACATTTTATTGACGACCAAGTGCGATGATATGAGGAATGATGGTGATGATTCACGACGTTTTGTCGACAGCAATGATGAAAGGGATTATGATGATGACGGTAGCAATATTCTTGTTTTCACATTCGATTTTCGTCAAATTCTTTCAATGTTTTGGTTGTATTCAATGGAAATGTTAGAATTTGACTATAGAACAAAAAAAAGTTATGATAAATTACTGGAGACCCGTCCCCCTGCTCTCTCTTGGGGAACGTGTTATTTCTGTTTAAAGAAATGTTTCGAACAGAACTGATTCACGTCGCCCCAACTTTTTCCACGGAGACAATATTGTAAATAACATTTGATATGATTATGCCATATAGTAGCTTGAACCTACACTCAAATACTATACACCGATTGAGTTATGAAGTTATGACAAAAGCGGCGTCGGCAAGCTTCAATAAGTTTAGGTTTAAGAAAAAAATACGTTTCTATTATAAATTTCATAATGGGGATCCAGTGAACCAACCTAGGCAGTCGTGTATGTTGTACATCATGTATCAATCTGCATACTAATAAACGATAACGCCATTCCGTGATAAGTTGTTTTAGTTGTCTCCTCTGAGCCACGACCACAATAAAAGGAAGATGGACATACAAAGAATACCTAAAGCTGAGTGCCGTTAACTCAATTAAGAACGGACAATGCAATAGTAGGTGTGAACACGATGTAGGGGACAGCCACCCCAATTTCCCCTTTTTTCGACTTGTCCTTTTTATACCGTTTCTATTATTATTATTATTATTTCCATCACATCCTCGGCAAAAGAAACATCATACAACGCAAAGTATACGATGGTGTCATGTTACTGCCAAGCTCAAGTTATGATAAATCGTCGTTTAGGAGCAATCCCAAGTTTGCTATTTTATCAGAGAATTGAATTAATGGAGATGAAAGCTAAAAGTTGGTCTTTTCGAGACGAGCTCTTTCTCTCAGTATAAATATAAATGCTCAGCTGCACGACAGCAGGCAGCAACGAAATGTTATTATTATTGCTGCATGGAAAACCTCGGTTCCCTCTTATACCGCCACCACCTCCATTAGACATCATATATATCAGATTGATAAACCCAGTCTAAATATTTTCTCTAGACTTTACCTTTTTCGACTTGCAATCTTCCAAAGTAATGACGACAGGCCGAACATTTCTCGGCTTTATATTGTATCAGGACCGTATTCCGGTGTTATGTGCATGTGTCTTTGACCATCCCCTGCCTATTTTTTCCTTCTGTTTTTTACTGACAACGTATTGGCTTTGGCAGAGGCATGGAAATATGAAACTTCAAAATAAAAGTAATAAAAAGTGAGAACAAGATGAGCAACATATATTTTGTCTTCATGTCACATAAATGAAGCAATTTCCACTAGTTTCCCGTTTATATCCCATCGTTCTTCAGTTTTTTATGGTTTACTACAACCAACATTTTTAAACATGGATCGCCTCTTTCTATTTCGTATTTGGGGTGGAAAGTGAAATACAATGTAATCTCATGATGGTTTTTTATATCGTTCTGTTTCTGTAAGGTTTGTTGATAGAAGTTCTTAGAGAAATACCAATTTATGTTTTGTCTTCGCTTTCCCCATTTGAAAAAAGTACATATATGCATCTTTGGAACACATTTTTGGGTAAACGGACAGTCAGATTGTTTGAAGGTAAAAAACTAACAGGGAAGGTTCGCTTCTCCGTTTTCTCCACTTGTCACATAAGGTGGTCACATAGGGACACTTGTAATCACCTTCAGCTTTGACATTCTTCAGTTGAAATAAAATATTTTAAATCATGTAAAGTTTAATGCTCCAATTAAATATTTTCTGAAGAAAAAATTACGTTGAAAAATCTACAACAACATTGCTGAAAACCCTTCTTTGGGTTTCGAAGCACAGTAGTTATGACGAGTTATGAAAAACAGTATTTCGGAAGAAATGACGGAAGGGAGAAAGCTCACATTATCATAAAGCAATGCTATCATGTGTTTAAGTGGTGACTGTGTGTGTGTGTGTTTGACAGATAAACAACTAGAAAATATAACATTATCAAATTATTTAAAAGGTCCATCAAGCAACCCGTCAGGATTATCTTTTGCTTCTGCCTCTTGCTTTCCAATTCCTATTATCGTCCTTCTCATTTTGTGGGTACAATCTGTCTGTTTGCATTTTATCATTTCACAAACTGTATAAATAATCAGGTCATATAGCAGTCATATGTAAAAATGTAACAAAAATAGCGTTTCATTCAGCTGGATTAAATAGAAACAGTGAATAATGCGTATTCTTTACATATTAATGCATACTCACATTTACTACAAAAGGTTTCTACTATCAAAAAAATAAAAAAAAACGTAAATACACCACAGGCATAGGCGTACCAACCGGGCATGAATAATACTATCAAATTGCTCTCCACAACAAGAAGTGTATGAAAGCTGATAAATGACTGCCGGTCGCGCTGGTTGTTGGCACTACTCTTTGCTTTGTTGGTTTTTTAACAGTCCAGTAGTAGCTGAAGTAGCAACGGCGAAAGTAGTTGTGGCTGCCACAGAAAACCCCCAATATTTCTGTATCGTACCGTATGGAAATCAGCTTTATTTGAACTGATAAAATGATGTTTTCAGAGGGATAAAATAAAATTGGATAGAGTGACCTGGCAGAAAATAAAAGGCTCTCTAGACAGGAGTCCGGCCGACTGGTGGTGATCGTTTGCTTCCACTACTACTAACACCACTAACATCACCATCATGTACGTATGCACCACTACTTGAATGTTTCCCATGGACTTCCTCGATTTCCATTATTCTTCGCCGACCTACATGTATCCTCACTCACATCAAATACTTTTCTGTATCTTTCTCTCTATGTGTACCTATATACTTCTCGTCGAGGTCTATTTTGTATATAATGCAATCCACAAAGAAACAATAATAATATAGGAAGTCGAGCAGATGAAAAATGGATTCTCAGGGAGTTGACACAAGCCAAATTGTTTTGCATTCCATTTATGATTTGAGTCAACTTGCTGTTTTTATGCGTGTACCACATAATACTACGGAGAGTCCCCTTCAAAATCGAAAGTGTGCGCCCGAAGCATGCAAACAACATATACACCGTCGCCGTCGTCGCCCTCGCTGTCGGTCGTTCAAAACTTTACTGCAACAAGGGCTTCAGTTGAACACTACACATACACACATGAATATACTACGAAAAAATGTGAGCTGTTGATGTTTTTGCCGCGTACAGTTATAACTTATAACATGATTTGAAAATTCAACCGAGCGTGTATATTTTAAATCACAAAACTTATTGGTTTCTTCTATATAATCCAAAAAAGCGTTAGGAATGAAACATGAACAATATATATTTTTGTAAAAAAAATATTCAAATGAGAATTCATGTTTCACAATTTTTGTTTCAATTACTGTGTGCCTACGCTTTATATTTTGTTTTTGCTAAAACAAACAAACAAGCTTACTAAATAAATATGAATATCTTTATGTCGTCTCTCTCTCTCCCTCTTTGTTTAGTTTGCAGTCTTATTTCTGAAGTGTGGCGTCGCAATTCTTGATGATATTCTGAAAATTGCAACACCATCCCACAAGCAGAGTACTTCTTAAAAACAAAAAAAACAACAGAAAATTGACAGTAACATGGAATATTTTGGGGATAAATAGAGAAAGTACGGCACTGGTATGCCGTATTGTTGATGCAATAATTACTATACACATACATCATGACAAAATAAATGGTGTCCTCTCATTGTAGCAGACCATAATAATAATCCCCATTCCCCAAGAACTCTCAGCCAAAATGAGCTTTTTTAAAAGAGCAACTCCTACTTTGCAATTCCTTTTGGCCGAAGACGATATATGCTATTTAACGATGATGACGACGATGATAAGAGTAATATCTGAGCGACGACGAAGAAGAAGAACATGACACATTATTTTTTATTTTGTATTTTTACAAAGATTTGAAATGTTTTGACAAAGAAGAAACACCAGAAAGATATAGGCATATACATACAAGTATAAACGAATTGTTAATAAAAGTATGCTATACATTTTGGGCTGATTTCTTTTAAAATGGTCAGAGAGAACGACGTCGTCGTCATAATAAAATTTTGAATTCCTTCGTCAGATTCGGGTTAGTTTAATATAAAACAGAAACCATTCATTTACTGCCAAATATATAATAAACTGGTGATGATGATGATGATGATGCATGTATTTGCTCACCATCATCATAATCATCATACACACAGGTATATAGGCATACCCAGTTTTTTGCTTCCTTTTATTCGTACATTTTTATTATTATTTCGGTCTCCCTAGATACAATATAATATGGCTTTTTTGACTTGCCATGTCATGCATGATTCACTTGCCTGAATTGCCTGCCCCAAGCACTGCAAACGAGTGTTCAGAGAAGCGTTAGTTAATAGCCTGTTCGAGGAGGTTGTTTCCTTGTAAAGTATATGGTGTGTTGTTGATCTACCGTCACCACACATTCATACGTGTACCATACACCACCACCGCACACCATCACCACGAGGCTTATGGATTCCATGAATGATGACGATGATGAACAATTTTTACCCACGTTTATTACTGCGAATAGTAGTGTTATGTGTGTGTAAATACATGAAAACAAAAGGATAATAATCGTCAAAAAGTGCAAAAAGTAAAAAAAATGGCGTTTCTGTGTATTTTTCTTCGTAAAAGAAACGTAAAAATTCATGAGTGCACACTTAGAGTTTATTCTAGAGCAGGTAAATAATGCATCTTATTTTAACGTTGCACTTTAGTTATTGTCGTCATTACCACAACAACGGCGACCATCTTCCTTTGTACAAATTGTACCTAAATACATTATCTTCAGTTTTCGAGGTTTTGGAAATTATGTATATATTTATAAATATATCTCAAGTTAATGGATTTGTAGACAAGACACGGATGTACACATGAAGGGACGACTGTTGTGTGTATGTTCTTGCGATAGGCTGTTGTGCAGTAATGATGATCACAAGGCAACAAAACAATTGTGAATTTATCATAATAATAGTAATCATGGTTTTATGGTATGTAAGAGCACATTTTATGTACATGGCATACAGAAGAATAAAAAATCATTCAGGATGATGTTGACGATGATGATAGTGTTGTTGGAGGAATGGACTTGTAGTACCAGTGAAGACGATGGATGAATGTAATGTTTTTTGTAACATGGCAGCACTCGATTAAAGAATCATTTAGCTTCAAGTTTGTTAGTTGTTGCATGGACGTGTGTATAAATATATATATATTTATTATATTTTATATCATGAGTGATTGTGAAAGGTTCGTGTGCAATAATTTTGACGAACCATTTCAGGTAAAAGCCTAATTTTAATGATTGTTCTTGATATATTCAATGCATTGCATAAAAATCAGATATTGTACATTCCTACACGTTTGCAGTCCCATTGCTACAAGCACTGAAACTAATAATAATGATGATGATGGACCATTCCCGTAAATGATACGTCGTGTAAATAAATTTGCTTATGATTTTGAACAAGTAATTTTTTTATTCCTTCTCTACCATATCATTTTGCAGATTTTCCCCCCAAAAAAATAATGTTTGACAGGAGTGAAGGACAGTCGTCATAGATGAAATGTGCTTTGGGTTAGGAAAAATTTATTAGTGTAAAAAGGCGGATGCATGTATTTAGTTAAAGCAAATAATGATAATGCGAGCTTTTTATTCTTCAATTAAGTTAAAGGTAAATCTTTGAATACAAGTTATGAGATTGCATCCTTTGACTATTATGAGATACAGTAGAGTGGAGATGGATCCTTTTCAACGAAAAAAAATCAATAACCATTATTACGCTTCAGCACTTTAAATGCATATATAGATTTAACTGGCGGACAGACCATAAATGCATTTGCATAGATTATATAAATATCAAATTATATGTACCGTAGATGTAGGTATGTCACTTTGATTTACCGCTGTGTGTGTGTTCATATTCCTTTCTATTTTCCTTTCAACAGAGTTTTAAGCCTACAAAATTTTAGGTGGTAAGACTGGAGTAACAAACGAGCATAGATAGTAACCGCCATGACAGAAAACGCCAAACCGCATAAACATTATTTTCCACAACATCGCACCACAAGAGGCTGTTAATATGCAGCCCACATTCAAGTGGAAAACAAATACGTTTATTATCAATAATAATACAAGTGGTAGTTGGCATTAGAAGTAGTAGTAAGTAGTTACAAGAATTTATATTCTGACTCGATAGGTTGGTATTCCAAACAACTCTGTTACAGTACCAGCTCGACATCATCACCACCGTTTAAATTACCACAAATCACCACACAATATCGCACAACATGTCGCTTGCTCTTGTGAATTTTGAAACCATCTCCAACTCTTACCAACTTTCATAGCCAGTTGGCCCAAGAGATCAGTTGGAAATCATATTAAAGTAATAGACGTCACCACAACAACAACATAACGTAAAGTGCATACCTAAATATATTTACCGACAAGCCGGTTCGCGTTGTTGTTCCTGTCGTGCTGTATGACTTACTTTAGAGGAGGGGATTACAATGATGTTGCATGTTGCCTTTGTATTTCTGGTTCTCATAGCCCCACTACTCACTCCATTGCAAGGATTCATGGTTACACAACAAGACATGTGAAGTCATGATGATGATGATGGTTTTTACGTACGTTGACTATCTGCTGACTGGTTTCCCCTTTTATCACTACCTTCACCATCACAAAGCACAATGGCACATATTGCACCTTGTCGTCGTGATATTGCAAAGTGGTTGATGTCTCCACAGGTGTTGCTTAAAGCCGAAGCAGCTTCTTCACTCTCCTGCAACACAATAACAGCAATAAGTTAAATAATATGTATTAATTTTTTTTCGAGGGGCACGGCACGACTCATCCATGCCGATAGGCCGAGATCCTATCCAGTGGCCACTGGCGAAGGTGGACAAGACAACATGAAAACGCAGACATCGGTGATTATTTGGTATGGTGGTGGTGTTGCATGGGAAATTGTCGCCGTTGGCAAGTCACTACACAGCTCACCACTACCATCATCATCGTCTTTACTCTTCGTCATCGTCATCACATTTCAAACTGCACTCACCGGCCGTCCTCTTGCTGTCTGTTGCGTTGTTGCCATTCATATTCTCTCGCTTCGCACAAGCTACATACACAGCTTTCCTTTTATTCTCCTCCTGTCTAGTAGTATACTAGTGTCTGTATTGGAATGCAAAAGCGTCATGTACCACTGCACTGATAAAGGATGATAATGATTCAAATAGCCACCACCACTACGAAAAATACCTACCTGCCTCCTCGGTCCTCACAAGTATCATCACCATCACGGTGTGCATAATATACATAAGTAGGCATCATATCATAAGAATTTATTCTAACCTATTTCATTTTTTCCATCCATCCATCATCGTATGCACACGCAGTAAATAATCCTTATATGTGATCATCATTGACTCATGGTCAGTATGCATAACCATGACTACATAAAAATCCTCTCTGGTTTTTTCAACCAAGAAGCAATAATGCCAGATAAGTCACTAGGAAAACAAGTAGTAGTGATACATGTTGTATAGCAGTGTTGCGGTGGTATGATGGGGAAAAGCCTTCTAATAAATACGCAGCAAGCCAGCAGAAACTTCACCGTCACCACCGTCTATCCTCCTCTCTCAGAGAAGACAAAAGCCATTGAAATCTCAGCATTTTCATTTCAGTTGTTGTTTTCTAGTATTATTGTAATTTTCTTGGGGATTTATGCATGCATTAAAGAAATAAATGGAATGTTTAATGGACCTCTCAAGTCCACCATAGAAAATGTGTGCTCCTCTACTGGTCCGATCTTCAACCGGTCAAAAAAGATTAGTTTCGTGTGTTCGTATTCTCAACTCTATGATGGTACGCTGGCGTTTTTACTGATGATAATCAGATAGTTCGCAAGATATAGTCAGAGCCATCACATTTTAGTAACAATATCTATTCTTCTTTTTTGTCGTCCATTCCACTCTGAATGGCGATGACCTTGGAATGGAACGAAGACAATACAACAAATGTGCAAGCTAAAAAGACAATTTACAATAATAATAGCCATGTGTGTTGAGATCGTGTGTTCACCATGAATTTATGATTGGTCGATTGAGACCAAATACGTACCTTTTACAGAATGATGTAGTACACAGAGGAGTCCTTGTTCTTTGTAAGTTGTACAGCTGTAGTGCATGGCGTCATGGAATATTAACTTTGCTGACGTTGTGTGTAGCAATATAAGAATAGAAATGCTAATAAAATCACATTATAGGCTCTACAAAATTAGTTCCTGATCAGATCATGTATACAGACTAGAACCAAAAATCAAATTTGATTTGATAGCTTTTCTGATTTAAAAATACATTTTGCTTTTTTCTCCTTCTCTCTCAGGGACGTAATAATCGCAGGCAATATATGGGGAGTGAAACGGGGTGAATCAGAATTCGAATCCGTTTTACCAGTTTCACAAGTAATTTTTATTTCAAAAGAATATTTCTTTAATAGTTTATTGTAATTTATGCGTCGATATAAGCTGTGAGAAATTAGCAAACATTTTGTGCATTCTCACGGTTCCGTTCCTCAAATTACAAACACTTCATGATTTCATCTCTCCAGTTTTGCACATCACAGTGTGTACCTTGTTTTCGTACAAAACACTAACGTTGTATGTTGGCTAGCAATGCTTTCACGAATTGTGGAGTTTACTTTACCCGTTTATACCTGAATAGCTGTAATTTTCCCTTTTAAATCACATACTTCTCATTCCCGTTCCCTGGTAAAATTAAATGATGACTGTTTATCAACTATTACGGTTATGGTTCATTGTAGAGTAAGCTCACGTTGTAATAGATTGATTACGTGGTTCTAACAACCACACGGTAGTTGTAAGAATCTTGTTATTATTATCATTATTATTTTGTTGTTATATTTACTACGGAGGGGGCCACCATTAGGAGAACACTGAAAAGGCCAAAAAACGAGAAGAGGATGTGTGTAGTTACATAAAAGAAAAGCTCACCATACAGCAATAATTGGGATGAGGGACACTCATTTAGTGGGTGGATGCAAAGTGTCACTGGCTGATTTGTGGGTGATTGGTCTAGTGGTAAATAAAAGAAAAAAGGGGGTGTATAAACCTGTAAATTAGTTTCTGGGATTACAGTCATTCTCTATCTCTCTTACACACACTACATATATTATTTCCATTCTTTACCTGATTCACCTGTGATTGTAACTTTTTGGGCAGTTTTCTCTGATGGGATAATAATGGATGGACGGACGGAGGAAGAGAAGGATGAGATAAAAGAAAGAGAATGAGGAGAAGGATATGATTCCATTGTATTTTAACCACCTAAAAAGATCTTTGGTGCTCATTTGCTATGTTATTATCTATTAGTGTAGGAGAGGAGAAGAACGGTGCAGGATTTTTATACCGAACTTCTCTCTCTCACTCTCTTTCAGTCTAACTATCTCCCTTGGAAACGAAAGCTATTCACTTGTTTGTGTATTTATTGCATTACTGCACAGTTATTGTGATTACCGGTGTTGAACAAGAACAATGGGCACACGAGAAGTGGTGGTCGACGCATCATACTATCAACAACAGCATTTTTGTTTCACAATTTTCTTCTTCTGTTTTCATCACAAAGCCATGATTTTCAGCCAAAATAAAAGGCTTTAAGGTTAACTCGAAATAGAGGAAGAGAGAGAGAGAGAGAGAGAGAGAGAAGTGGTTTTTTAAAGTTGACTTTGTTAAACTTCTTACTTAACCATAAGCTCTGTTGGAGTGGGAATGAAAAGGAGGCAGGTAAGCCGTTTTGTGAAACGTATCATCAAGGCAGTGAAAAAATTTCAGCTCTTCATAAATGATTACAGTAATTTTCGATTAGGCTCGAAGAATGGATCTGCCCGTTGTACCTGCCCTTCATTTAAAGGCGGATCAAACACAAAAAAATAATCATAATAACACAGTGAGCCTCAAAAGAGAGATGGAAAAAGAATAAGAGAAAAAAAGTGAACCCAATCGGAATCTATATACAACTCTGTGTGGAAATTTGTTTATCCTTAATAATAACATATGTGTGTGTGCACGCCACAAATAAATAGTCGTAACCACTTATTTTTTCACTTATTACAACAAAAAGTAATAATATTATTGCATTGATTCATTTTCATTAGCTGTTAAAAACAGCATAACATTATGATGTATGCATGATAAGACAAAAAGTAATAACAATAATAATAATGACTATATGTGTGGTGCGTCCGTTCTGTGGCAACAACTACGTCACAATATACCTTTAATAATTCATACGTAATAATAACATTAACAATAATAATAATATGCTTTGTGTCCGTCAAAAGAAGAATCTCTCTCATACACACTTTAAGACGAAAATATAAAAACACCATTTTTTCAGTTTTGTCCCTGGAGAAAAAAAATCCAACTTTTGTTTTTAATTTTGGTCGTTGAAGTCTCCTTAAATGGCAATCCTGGCCAGTGCAGCGACACCTTTAAGTATTGGACTTCTCACCGAGCAAATATGTCTTGTTCTTTGCCATATCATAAGGCTACATTTTTTATTAAAAAAAGAAAATTGCCATTTTAATTTAATGTGATGGCTGATGGTAGGCTGATGAGTAAATATCATTCACCATAACTTGTTTTTGGTTTCTGTAGTTTTATTGTGGTGGGATACAATGACTCTACCTCCAATTATTGAACATGATTAAATGTTTTATAGGTAGTTAGTAAGATTAGACAGTGTTATAATGTGGCAATAAATTTAAATGAAGTCTATGTACACTACGCAAGAAAATTATAGGCACACTGGAGTGTCGCCCATGTTAAATCGCAAATCTCGAAGGCGATTATTTTAAC
>JAHZNB010007651.1:0-13300 GCA_027744295.1 Callyntrura guangdongensis | reverse complement strand
TTTTAAGATTCGTAGTTTTATTTGAAAAGTTTGCATATGTTTTACCTAGCGTAACCACTTAAATATAGGACAAGAAGAGTAGCTGCATTTAAAGTGCTTTCAATTCAACGACAGCATTAACTTTCGCGACGAGCAAGAATAAATAGTAGGTAACAAAATTTGGTGTATCGTTATGTTAGTTGTAAGATTATCGGCTGGTCGTAGCCGATTTGAGCGCAGCCAAAAATTACATGTATTGATATTTGTTGCTTGTGCGTCTTCTCTGGCGTTTTATGATGACGATGATCAATAAAGAAGTCTGACGGTTTGATGACACTAATATGTGTTCTTTGTTATTTATTACAAGGAAAAGTAAGACTAGATAACAAGGGACAATGATATGCCGAGTATAAAGGACTCATATTGGCATTGCATTAAAAACACTAATAATAATGACAAGAGAAAACTACTGCTGCGATAAAAGCGCACGTAGTGAACGAATAGAAAAGTGAGTAGAAAATGGGCAATCGCAAATTACCCATAACTCTCAAGTAAGAAACTTCTTCTTTCTCTCTCGTTGCTCATGGTAACGGTGTAGACTACCGTCGTACCATGGACAACTACGCGCAGTCATGTCGTTACACACCTCTGTGACAAAAGGGCGAGGTTTTTATATGAAATGAGAGAGAACGAAGGAGGAAAAAATGTGCAAAAAGGATTTGCACAGTTTTTCTGTGACATGATAAAAGAGAACACATTATTACCCGACGTGTAATAATGAGTTCATGAAAGTCTTACCACGGCATGTGCCGGAATAAATGGTTAGATTTCAAAAGAAATTAAGACAGAAAACTGTGCCAGTATTGACGTACATGGCCACAATCATAATGACAATCCACCAGTTGTGGAGAAAAAGTCAGTTACTTGAATAACTGTACAAAGGAATAATGTGTGCGATTCATAGGGAAATCGACACATGCGACTACTAGGAGTGGTGACAATGAGGACAATGACAACGTCAATTGCGGTGGTTGACGTGTCTTTACATGGACAAAAACAGAAAATACATTAATATAATATTTGAATATATTATGATAATAATGATGATATCATAATGACGAACATGAACAGCGTGTTGATCATGATGAGGATGAGTGGTGGTGGTTGTGAACACCACTCGAATCCTCCCCCCACCCCCCGTCCGTCTTTTACCCTGATGCTTATATGCCATAAGCCATCATTAGTATTAATATGAGTATGTTACTTTAGGCAATATCGCAGTGGTCAAGAATCGTTTTGATCGAGATACAGATACTCATATGTACACCTTTATCCAAATAAAAACGTTCCTGAAATTGAGTAGTATTCAGTTTATTTCTATACGTTTTGCACTTGTTTAAAGAAACAAATCTTTCAAGAAAGTGAAACCATGTTAAATGTAAAAAATGTGCATCTTTAACAAAATGCCTCCAACAACATTTTGTAACAACGCATTTAAATTTTTACGGTTAGTTTTAAAGGACATTTTTTAAAATCAAACATTGTCCGGCTATCAGTTAGAATACGTTAAATGGATCCTAACCTGCTCAAGATATAACTTTCACGGAATTACGTTTCGTTTTAGATCATTGACTCGTGTATAGGTTAGGTTTATTCATATTACACTTTACAAATTTCGATAGTAGAAGAGGTTATTAAATACACATAAAGACTTCGGTCAGAAATAGCAAGACATTTGCGACACACTAACAGAGTTTGTTTGATATTGAGAGAAGTCATTGTCACCTCCCAGTAAATTACTTTAAACGATTACGGTTAGGAGATTTTTAAAACAACCCAAAGCTAATCGTACCTTAATAACAAATTCGTAAATTTCAATCAAAGATAATTTACATGTAAATTTATCTGAGAAAAACGCAACCTTAATTCCAGTTTTTTCGAGGCAAGTTAGCCTTGTTATCAAAGAAAAAATAGTGTGGGAGGCGTATCTATGCGTTAGCTTTACAACAACACAAGTAAAAATTTAATAAATCAGGTTTGGCTGACCAGTTGAATATCCGTATTCAACTGGTCAGCAAAAACTTCATATTTTATGATTCAAAATTATAAAATGTACAATCCATGGGCATTGCAAATCTTAAGTTACTGCAGTTGTGATTTTGTATTATATTGTGCAATAAATTACATCACTTATAATAACGAAGTCTTCCTATTTATATTTTACTTACAAATATTTTCCAAATAAAAATTCATCATGTTAATTTCTTCATTTCTATTTATACTTTATCAATTTACATTGTAACAATTTTATTAACCATTATGTACGTTAGGTTATAACCTTAATAAGTAATCATTAGATAAGTCGCTGCTCTTGTATCCAAATTAATATTGTAATGGTTTTTTGTTGTGCTATTCAATAAATTGTAAAACAGAATTAATGCCAATAATCACAAAAACATTTTATTCTGGTCAATTTAGAACAAACATAATAATAATAATAATCGCCGACGGTGCAGTGTCACAGTTGTTCCCACCAGACAAGTCAGCTATTTTAGCCGAATTTCGAACATATATTTTGTCTGCTCATTAAAAGGATAACAGCATAAGCCATATCTCCGTTCTTGTTCATGATCGAGCTAAAAATCGATTTCTTAAACGAAAGAAATTAAATGAAATAAAGAAAATAGAAAACGGAGTAGGATCAACCATGGGCTGAAGTGAGTACAGGGATTAACGGAAGGTAAAAGTTGAATTTATTTAATGATTCATTGCATGCCTTTTTTATGCATATAAAGGATTACGTTCACAGACTGGCAAGTAAAGACCACAAGCTGGGTCACTTATATTGGGCTGAGATTGTGCTGAGTGCAGGGAGATAGATTTTACTCTCATCTTTTAATAGATATATGACTTGCCTCCGAATTGCAGGTTCTGTACTCGCTACAAGGATTTTTAATTTGGGACTAATACAAGCCCGCGTACATTATTTGAAAGCAATTGAGCTTTTTGTAGTTATCAGGTTCTAATGGTGGTACTGATTTTAAAATTTCACGAGTGATGATAGTACTGGTGGTGATACTGGTTTGATTAAAAAGAATTTTTTTTTACCGTGCATAAATAAATAATGCATTTCAAACGCAAGTGCGCTCGTGAAGCTCCCAAAAATGAAAACCCTCGTAGTGAATACAGAACCCGCCAATGAGAGGTAAGCCATATATCATAACATTTCAAAAGGGATATTGAAATCTATTTGCCAGTACTCGTATCAACCATATCTGGGTGACCCCGCTAGTGGTCTTTACTTGTCTGTAAGACGTACATTGTCTTCATTTGATTATGGTGCTTTTTGTGATAATCCTCATTCAAAACTTTTGCTTTATCCATCTAGTTCTTATGTGACGAGATGTCCAGTGGCTTATGTATAACAAACTAAACTCACATGAATACAATTCGACTTAAACAAAAGGAAAGTATTCTAGGTAAAAAATCGCTTTCGTATTCATCAAACTCGTTTATCTGGTATTCGTATTTACCATGCAATATTACCATTGTGTCCGATTAAACGCCAAATGGAAACATTGACAAATCAACGTCAGCCTCAGCATTTCGGTCAAATGGTAATTTATTCAAATATATACAAACATACGTAAAAAAATATGGTGCGGTATGGTACGTTGAAATATTGGAAGTCATAAATTGCCCCCCATCTCAATTTCGCAATCGGATACAACTAGACTACGGTCACTGCTCACTTCTCTATTACGTCCAAGCAACTGTGAAGTTCAAACCATGGGATAATGTAATTCACTTTGAACTGTTTTTACCAGTCTACTTACACGCAACTACATATACATACCCTGGACGTGAAAGTTTTCAGATTTCCATTAAATAGTGACTATATTCATGCAGCGACAACCCGGTTCATGCAGAATTTACATAATCTGGTACGTAGCAGTGGTCAATCATACTACTCTAAAGATAACTTATTTGCCTGCATGAGAATAAACGCTATTAGAGATATATCGACTCCGATGACCGACGAAGGCGGGTTTTTGATTGTGACGTTGCACTATCTTCGCAAAAAAATACCGTTTCAATTTTAAGGATAGGACACTGCGACAATCCTATTTTAGTTGTAACAATGTATATGGAAAGTTTTTGCAATCACAGCGTCAACGATTTGAAAAGATACTCAGAAATATCTATGACCTGGCGAATTTGAGGGGGGGGGGGTTCAGAAAAGGGTCGTGCCGCTCCATTTATTTATTCAATATCCATATATCTTGAATCTTGCGCCGGCCACGGCGAGAAATACGACAGGTTCGTTGCTTCAGAATTCAAAGATGAAGATAATCGATTCTCTTATGCCATGTATAAAATCCTACTAGCTGCAATGGGCAACTCCAACTATTATCGATACTTTGACGGCGAACCCATTTGCCAAAATAGGCAAATACTAGAGAAGCGTGTTTGTGAGGCCGAAAGTTACTTGTACCTTACGCCTTCATGGAATGCTTTTGAAAACGGAAGTAGGTTAAATGCAATAATGACAAGCGTGCTTGTAGTGGAGAGTGCAATAAACAACCTTCGTTTTATCACTTGTGGACAGCGCGGTGTGCGCTCATTTCCGTTTGAGGAGCTATTCAATGTGTAACACAAGTATGTATGGTTGGGTATAGGACTGAGCTTTTCTCTAATGGCATTGAAACTGTCTGGACGACGACAGGTCGGAATCACGAGAAACACCGGAACCGGGTTTCCGCTTGTACGAAATTATTCGTGGTTAACAAATTGTTTACATTTACTGAAAGTACTGGTGGAACAAGGAGATTCACTTCCATCACAACTCGCAAAATTTGATTCATATCGTTTGTTTACGTGTGGTTTTCTCATTTGTGGAATAGTTTTGAGCAACGCTTACAAAAACACAAACGTTTACAATATGATCATAGACAGGGAACCACTCGTCTACGAAACTTGGGATCAACTCACTCAAGATAACTTTACCATTTACAGCCGCGTTTTGTCTATGCTACCACCTTCAACTCTACTTAAATTTAAAATAAAAAATCCACATTTGATAGTAGATGGAAATCAAGAATGTTGGACATATGATATAGGGAAAAAACATATAACGGTCAATTAGCATAAGAAGAAACGTATACATTTTAAAACAACTACGCACATTAAACACGTACATACCTAAAAGTATACATACATATAACGCATACGCATAAAAGGCATACCGACATAAAAGAGACCCCTAATCATGACAAATTACGAATACGATACCCTGTTCATGGACTTAAAGTTTTCAATGTAAAAATTTACATACCTTAATAGTCAAAATCCATTCATTTACATTTTCAACATTTTAAAGCAAAAACTTATCCCTCATGCAATGCTGAGTGATAAAAGCTAAACGGTAAAGTGGAAGACCAGGAAAACGCCTCCCATTCCCATTCCACTCCCAGTCAGTTTCACATCATATCACATTAACTATGGATTCCATCACATTTGGAGTTACTCAAAAATGCATATGAAAGATAAATTTACAAACTCATACTTCTTAAACAATAAAAATCGGTTCGCTCCGAGAGAATATTCTATATTTGGAAGTGTTGTAATGCTTTGTGCCAGGGAAGGTTCATTTATATGGTCCAAGAAAAAGTTGGAAAAATTTCCGTTCCACATGTCGAAGATGAACTGTATCTTAAATATTATTTTTACACTGACTTGTAGTTATTCGAACATTTAAAACGTAGCATTGTACGTATGTATTTGTATGTTACAAAAAACAAAATATAAGAATTTTGGCATACGTTGCCTGGCTTATGTGTTATTGAGGATTATATTTTCTGCGAGTTATGTGTTATTGGGGAATATGCGTTCTGGGAGTTATGTGTTATTGGTGATTATACGTTCTGGGAGTTATATGTTATTGGTGATTATACGTTTTGGATTAGTTGTTTTGTACCTGTATGCGTTTCTTCTTATGCGTTCTGTCATTAAACTGGAAATCAACAGTTTGTTGCGGCTACCGAACTTTAAGATGAAGAACAAAAACTGCCAAAATCTTAAGAAACTTTAATGAAAAAGCTACGGTTGACATCCCAAATGCATCCAAATGTTATTGGTCAGTTAAGAAATTTCTCTGAGATAATTCAAATGCTTCTGGTTGTGGATTTAGTACCGAGCCCCCACCGATATTTCATGAGAATGTTGGAGACGGAGTTCAAATTGTTTTTTGAGAGGGAGGACCAGTGGTACATTAATAATCTTTTGGAATGCCAACAGACGGCATTTCTACTTCCCGAAAGTAAAATTAGACGGTACATCAGACAAGTCAAATCGCAAAGACATTTGATGATTTCAGTTGGTTTAGAAACATACGCCACTAAAGTAATTACTTTTGGTTTGAGGTCAATATTTCCCAGATACACGTCAGTAGCAATTACTCGCCTTACCATTGCTGGAATTGTAAATTGGCTACCCCGTATTGCAAGTGATCAACGTCCCATCAACCAACATGACGTTTCACCTCCAACACCAGCAAGTCTGAAGGGGAACATTGTCATAATATTTTTTGTCTATTTGATTGGCATTACAATTGCCATATTGATTTTCTTTATGGAAAAAGGTAAGCGGCCCATTAGATGGCTGTGTAGGTGTGTTTGTACGCTCTATTGGGTGTTTAAACTGGAAAATCGCTCTAAAAATTGCAAACACCACAACTGCAAACCTGCCGACTTACAAAAATTCTAAGAAGAATCAGATATTTTTGTCGAATTGTCTGGCAAATATATGTCAAATTGAAAACTCCCGTGTTATAATTTATATAATGTTCATGCCAACATTTTTAACAGAAATACTTCAGATTGACCAACAACACCACAACCACAGCTGGTAGTATGCAACTAATTTTTGGGTTGAAATAATAAATTAAGATTGTCCATTACACTGTCCTAGTTTTTCAGTTCAAGCACTATTTCCACGATATTTCTCTGTTACACTCTTTAAAACCTTTGCTAACTCCCTATTGTTGGTTTTACTAAAAAAATTGAACTTTTGTTTTAGATGTAAGCATAGTTTTAGTTTGTCCAATTTTTGCAGAAAATTCAAGTGGAGTTGAATATTACCAAACAATACTTGAATTTAGAATGTCCATAACGACAAGCATGAGTACTTACCATATTAAATCAGAGAATAGCTGTCGCAAAGCAAAATTTTCAAAGCGGCAGTGACTCAATTTTAAGTTTTTAGACTCCTTTAGTAAAGCCCTTAAATTGGACTAGTTGTAGTCTGTAGTACATTAAATATATATACATCTCGATGAATAAGGTTTTTGCTGAAGCGATAACAAAAGAAAACAAACCAAATAAAGGTAAATTTGTACACAAAACTAAAAATATGTAGATCTATGGGATGATGCATATAGAACGTCACGCAAAAATGGCCATTTTTTGGACCCCCCCCCTCTCCCCTTCCCACGCGGTGGTCACAAAAATATTGACACTCTCTCCCCCGTTGTCACTGTCACAAATGCGTTTGATATTCACCCCCCGTATGTGATTCACATACCCTAAACTTCAAATTATAGCAGCTGCTAAATTTTGAAATATCTGCCCTAAGGGGACTGCTATAAAAATAGAACGACACTATAATTAGAGAGCTCTTAAAGATTGAAACTGCATATTTTTGAAGTTTGATTTTATGTTTACAAGAATCTAATTACCAGATTTTTTCAAAAAAAGTTCAATTGATTCTGAATGGTTGTTAGAGAATGTCAGTACAAAACACTGAACATGTAATGACTATAAGCTATAATTGTTGAAAAATTGTTGTTTGGTGTTACAACTGCGTGAAAATTGGGGCTGCTATTTCTGGAAAGTTGCTAAAATTTGAAATATTATCATGCCAGGTACTGATAGCTGCAGAACTGCTATATTTGGAAGTTTTATGGTAATATACAATGCTTCAGTTTGAAGTTTTCATGCGTTAGTGGCATGTAATAAATTCATTAAAAAAATGTGACAGTCACGGAATTTATGGACCCCCCCTCCCCCACCGTCACAAAATGTTACGGATTTTTGCATACCCCCCTCCCCCCTAGTTGTCAAAGCTTCTATATGCATCATCCCTATTTTATGAATTTTGAGGTAAGTATTACATCATAGTTTGTTGATGTATTCATTTGCCGCTTAATCGTACTAAATCAAACCACGTGATTAAATACTGATTTTGAACGATCAAGAAACTTAATTTTAAATATTTCATTGTCGCCCATAGAATTACTTCTAAAATTGTTCCAGGAAGCCCGTCGCATTTAAGATCCATATACTGACACTGGTACTGATAAATTCTTGAACGCCTAATAGTGCCAGTACGTATTTTAAAAAATGCATGCTTGAATTTGAATGGAAAACAGTGCCGTAAAACATCTTCATCATCTAATTGAAGGCTTTGGGATATCAAAATGTCAACGTAGTAACAGTAGCATTTTAAATTTATATTTCTTTGTTTTTGGGCTGAGTTTTTCTGTTAATTATACAAAATTGATGTTATTTGCGTAATAATAATTGAAAATCTTGAATCATTTGCTTTCCAAAAGTATATTTTTAAAATATTGTACTTGAAAACCAAAACCATGACATGTTATTATCCCAAAGCTCTCAATTGTTGTTTACTATATATGTATGATTTGCATAGAATAAAATCTAAAACAGAAATGTGTAAGAGCACATTTTCTCTAGTAGCAAACGTTTTGTATTATTTAAAAACCACTCAATGGAGTAAGTCATTGAAAACAAAATTGAATATTTTGGTATCAATTGTAAAAATTGTTTCTAAACATTGCAATTGTGCAAGTACATGTAATGCATTGCAATCTTATATCATTCGAATTGTCTACTCAACCAGACAATAACAATGAAAACGTTGAATAAAAGAATAATTATTCCACTGTTTTATGAACAAATTCATATTGCAGTTTTTTCCGTAAACACGAATGCCACTTACTACCACTACTAACTACAACGTTCTTATCTACATGCAGCCCTGCCATTATCTATTTTTAGGTTCAATCCAGTATCCCAGGAAACCAGAGTTAAGTAATTATGTGTGAATACTCTCGTGCTTTAGACTTTGCCAATTGATTGTCTAATAATATGATGAATTCAGTTTGAGGGCAATTATTGCAAACATTTTTGATTGTAATGTGCTAACCGTAATTAGTGATATATGTGACAGTGAGGATGACTGTGGCGATCAAAGTGACGAGGCTGATTCATCAGGAGTTTGCCCCGCATGTCCTTCCCCAAATGTAGTCAATAAATAATGCGAAATTGTGAATATTCAAATTCATCATTTTCACAACTTTGCATTTCCTAGTTTTTGGCAAAAATTTATTGCAGTTTGCATGCGCCAACGGACGTTGTATGTACCCCGAAATGATTTGCGATGGTTACGATGACTGTGGTGATGGGAGCGATGAACCAGATCCTGTAACAGGAGTTTGTCCATCATGCGCTATTGGAATGGTAAGTTAATTTAATTTAAGTACTGTTACAGGGATGAAGAGAGTAAGAGGTTGAGTGGTTCCCGAAAATACGCATTCTTCGTCATTCATAAATTCGTCTAACGAACTAATCAATCGACGAAGAAACCTCAGAATATCTGGGAACCAAATCTCTTGATCTATGAAAGACGGGCTATACGCCAGTTTCTTTTGTTCTGCAACGACAATGGTGACTAAAATAACGATTTAAACCTTTGTACCGAAATTGTAGTTCACATGCCAAAATGGCCGTTGCATATATCCCAGTTGGATCTGTAATGGAGAGAATGACTGCGGTGATACTAGTGACGAGAAAAATGTACCGACAGGCTACTGTCCAGAGTGTCCCAGTGGATCAGTAAGAAAAATATGACACTCATGCTTTTGAAAATTAATAAACTTGATAATGTTTAAGGTTGAACTACACATCTTACTAAGCATGTTGTATCTGGCATTAGTTTGCATGCGGCGACGTCAGCTATAACTGGTATAAATGTGCTTCTCCTTGGACTGTGTGCGACGGATGGCCGGATTGCGAAAACGCGAGTGACGAGAAATATTGTAGATGTCCAACCTCGTCGCAAAAACGCCCGGAATACCATAGTCAACGACCACCCGGAAAAAAAATTTAAAATTTTCACATTTAATAAAGCGATATTAATCTGGCCAATATACTTACTGGCGATGAGCATGTTTGTAAACGATGATATCTAAGTATAAATAAAAGTTGGTAAACTGCAACGTACGAACAGCCAAAACATTAAGCTAAGCCACCATCTCAAAACATTTCTCTTTTGACATTTAAGCTGTCTGGGCGGCATCACACCGGAACTACGCAAAACGCCATAACTGGGTATCATTTGTATACAAATAATCATGGTTAAAAAATTTTTTGCATTATCTAAAAGTACTTTTGAAGCGGCTCTAGGCGTATTAACCCCAGTGATAACTTCCCCCAGTGCTGACTCCCCTAATGAAAAATTCCCTAGTACTAACTTTCCCCATTTATTATCCTCGCGGTACAATTTTTCCACAGAGAAAACTTCCCCTATGTAAATTCCTGCGGTACAGGCACATTACCAACAGACCCAACAAGCCATAAAGCCATATTCCCCCCAAACATTATTTTTTATTGGCACTTACATCAGTCGGTCGAAGTAATAAAACTTATAGTTACTCTTTTGTTTTGAAATTGAAATGCATCAATTTCCATTACAATTTTATACTCTTCTTTCCAGCCTTTTATATAACAAAACAGGAAATATTTTTGGTAGATACAGTTTTACTTATTTTTATATTACTTCCTTTGCTTGGGGAGAACAAGACGTGGGGAAACATGGCTTGGGGAAACATTGCTTGAGGGTAGTAATGTCTCGGGGAACCGAACCCCAGGAAGAGAGTGGTTCTAGTGGAAACGGGCCTGTCACAGTGATGGTGATGACACATGCTCTAACAAAAGACATGAAAAGAAGTCATATTCTTGCTTGGCTTTATTTACGCAAGGCGTATGTGATATTCCACGGCGTGTCGTAGATCACGTGGCGTGGCTCACACGGCACGGCTTTTTTTCCTACTACTACTACCTTTACCACTTTGTTTTGCTTCTCTCTGTACTCTTTGTTGATGTTGTTTTTTTACACTACACGGCTACTACTTGAGACGTAAGGTTTGCCAACGTATTCCAAAAAGCTCGGGCTACAGCAAATTGCAAACCAGGGCCATTCAAAAGTGCCACCTGGTGGCAAAAAATTTTCTATGTACCTCTTGCCCCTGGTCTCCGTTTGAAACGAATTTTTTGCCAAAATGTCCCAAAAATCATTATCTACAGTATATTGCAAATTGGAGCAATTTAAAAGTGCCATCTGGTGGCAGAACGCTACCTTCTAAATAACTCTGGCCCCTGACCTCTGTTGGAGGCGGAACTTTGGCCAAAATATCCAAAAAGCTCGGGCTACAGTATATTGCAAATTGGAGCCATACAAAAGCGCCACCCTGTAACAAAAAAATCTTCCGCCTTGGGTATGCATTAGTAGTATTGGGGTTACTAAAATAAATAAAAAATACCATACAATGAATCTTATACACTTGCATAAGCTATGCCGGTCAAAGTGTAACTTACTTTACGGGCATTCCGGAATTTGTAGTATTCGGTTAAATTATTTATTTTATATTTGCCAAATTAATAATTTTAAAAATTTCCTAATCGTTTTTGTCTTTATTATTGTGCGGAATAAAGGAAGATGACACCCGCAAATTTTAATAAAACTTTATGTCACCACAAAATGCACGCAAGAAATTTCTGTACTTGATTTAATTTAACGGTTGCAAATATTTTCATAATACCCTACTGACCACTTGGTTGAAACCTGATTGCTCAAACCACCAGTAAAGAGATCTTCAAAGTTTATACTCCCATCATTTACGTAAATATACCGACCTACGTACGGAATAAGTAAAATTTACAATTTATTCCGAATACGTACGTGCATTGTGTATGTAACTTTGAACATTCAAAATATAATGAACTACAATATTTTATCATCATAACCAACATTTTTGCGTTCATACACTTTTTGATCCGATGGTCGCCTCCCATGGTAATACTGTCAAGGTGTCTAGACTACTTATTGTGGATACTCTATAAGTGTTAGCAGAAATAAATTGACAAAGTGCATTACTGCGAGACACCTCTAGTAAAGGGAAAATTTGACGAACTAAATATTAATGAAGGCGTATTTTTACTAACTGTAATCTTACTTGATATTTTGATTTTATGGTTTCATCGTTAAATTGTACGATAATTTGTGGTATTCTAAATAAATTGAGTTGCCTAAACGAAATGACGACGAGATAATACCGGTAGAGTACGCAAAACGATTCAAATCTCCAGCTCAATGTTGTTGCTAATAAAACCATAAATTGTTTGTTTAATAAATATCTGCTGATGAAATCAAGGCTATGAGAGGTTTGGTACGTTTCGTTTTACTTGTTTCAAAATTTCCAGGCATTTATTGTATATTTTATAGACTAGAGTTAGTTGTATTTTGGCTCAAGTACAATCAATGTTGTAGAAATGCAAATTTTTTCGGTGGAACATTTCCCTTTCTTTGCTGCATCTGGGGTTGGTTCTTCAGCTTTTTTTGTGATGTGAACGGAAATATTTTTTAAGTTTCACAAGGGCAGTTAGCCACAAAGGTGGCTTAAAATGAAAAGCGTTCCCTTATTTTATACATCATTTCTTTGAAAACAGATAGTAAGTTCATGCAACATGTGGTGGGAGGAAGAATTCTGTATGGATTACGAGATAACCTTCACAAATTTAAATGATTTACATAATTTACAAGTAGCTTGACATTTTCAGCTAAGTATATTTCCCTTGTGAAGATGTAACCTCAGCTTGGAAGCCCCTCACTTCATAAACAGCGTGCACTTTCCCGTTATGAAAATTACGACTTTCAGAACAGCTCTAGTATTAAAAACGATTATCTATTACAGCACTGCGATCACTACTTGTGAACGCAGTGCTGTTTTTTTTCATAATGTTGATTACAGCATTCTCATCCAAAATTTTCCAGAAAGCGGCAAGCTGCATATAATGCCTGGTAAGAAAACAGGTTATGCCCAATGTGGATGAGTTACAAACGTAGCATAATCTGGTAGCCAGATGAGTTGGGACAATGCAATGTGCACTCAGCTATGGTTGGATATGCATCACCACTTTTTTGCTCTGTGCCAATCTGAGTATCCTGCGAGAGAACTGCTGAA
>JAHZNB010007650.1:0-12360 GCA_027744295.1 Callyntrura guangdongensis | reverse complement strand
AAAAAATGTCGGTTGAGAATTTAAATATGGCACCAAATTTTGCTCTATGGATACCCTCTATTACAACACCCCATTGACGGACACTGGTTCTACTCCATGTTCAGGGCCGGCGGAGTAGGGGGGACATGAGGGGGAATCCTATCCTGTAATGTTTAACGATTTGCATTGCTCCCTATCCTGTAATGTATAACGATTTGCATTGCTCCCTATCCTGTAATGTATAACGATTGCATTGCTCCCTATCCTGTAATGTATAACGATTTTCATTGCTCCATATCCTGTAATGTATAACGATTTGCATTGCTCCCTATCCTGTAATGTATAACGATTTGTATTGCTCCCTATCCTGTAATGTTGAATTGCCGAATCCCCCCAACCCACTGTTCCACCGGCCATGTCCATGTTACTACGATTCGTTGTTCTATAACCCATAAAAATAGATAAAATAATGATAGATAACAAATAACTAAGGCTTCCAGTTGTTACTTTAGTTGTTTGTTTACATCATTAGATAATAATAACACTTGTACACCAAATTTGAGCAAACTTTCAATTTTAATCCCCTGTTACCCCGGGCCGGGGGTTGATTTCATGAGTCATACAAAAACTTATAGCTAATAAAAATAATTGCAAATATTAATTGTGGAGAAACTTTTAACAATAGAACAAGTTAAATTATCAGATTTTTACCCTACGGCCGGACAGACAACCTAACAAAATTATCTAATATCAGTCTAGCTGATAAGTTCTCCCGTGCTACTGTTCCTTTCACAAGTCTACCACAAGCGCCGAGTTTTGATTGTCTACATAACGCAATCCACCTTCAAACCCATTCGCGTCATCAAGCACTTACCAAGGGAACAGTCCACCGGCGTAGATAATGGGGAACCGGGCACACGTTCTCCCCAAAATGGCTAGCGCAAGGAAAAAATGAGCAATTTTTAAAAAATTTTAAATCTTCGCGCTTCGCCCGCTTTCTTTAATTTTATAACGTTTCTAATTTGTCGATTTCTGGGGTCGTTTGTGGGAAAATATGAACGCTGCGCTGAAAAACTCAAAATTTGACAACTTAACCTTACCAATAGTCATTTTTATGATATTTTGACCTCTCTGGTTTTCCGTAAATTGATACTCAAACTGGAAATTTTGAAGAATTATCCAAAAAAATTTGCGCTCCGCGTAGTTTCAAAGTTACAAGTCTATAAGACTGAAAGTGCCGTGTCGTCGTCTCGTCTATATCACTTCGCGAAAAAACATTAATCATTTATATGGTTTACTCAGCAGGTTATAGTTATATCAATCTCACACCTGGGACTTCATATTCCATAATTGGTAAGAAATACATTTGCTTCCAATATTAAACAACTATTTAACCATTTCCCTTTAGAGTGAAATGTTCACCGTAAACCAGCCCCAGACAATCTTTTACCTATCTCGAATACTTTTTTTATTTTGGCGGGAAAATCAATAAAACTTATAATAGGTATATCTAAAATGGACATTAAAACTGTTACTATTCTGTCTTCTGTCCATCAAGAAAATCAATTAAAACTTATTGGTTGGCGTGTCCTTTAAAATATATTTCATGTCGGTTAAACGGAGGAAGAAAAATTTTCTTTGGCTAATTTAGTATTATTTGAGAAGTTGTATGTTCATTATTAATTTAAATCATTTTATTATTATGCATGTATGCCACCGAAAACTTTTTTGGCAACCGTATGAATTATTTAGCGGACCACCACACGTACAACAAACAACTTGGGCGTCGCGTTTATACAAGACTTAACTTTCTAGCCTTCACAACGGTTCCGGTGCTAGGTTTAGACCTTTTCAACATTTCTTGAACCCATCTCATTTTTTTCTTATAAGTAGTTCTACTACTTTTTATTAACTTTTATAAAAATATGTAAATATTTGCATAAAAGTTGTTTTTATACTTGAAATTTCACTGTTCATCCTTGCAGCAAAATAAAGTATTTTGGTCTGCTACTTTTTTCTCGTGACATTTAAAAAAATTTCCCAGAAAAAATAATAAAAATTCTGTTGTATCAAAATTCTATCTTCAAGCATTCTATTTTTCTTTAGCTTCTTCCCCCCAATTTTCTAGTACTGAGCTTTCTTTTTACACGACGTGCCTCTAAATGACCCAGTTCTAGTAACAATTACAGCGTTTATCTCTTTCTGCGGTAGAAAATAATGTAGCATTAACTACCCAGTTAAAACCGGCCAAGGCTGCACGTATGTGTGCCAAGTAAAAGCGAGCTTATTGTAGTAACCGTGTATCATCATCACTGGCTTTTAATGTGATCGTAAAAGCTGAGCATTTTATTTTGTGGGATTCTACTTTACACCCTTTTTATCTCTCCAACTTGCCATATCTTCAATTCCCACTGCTTGCCCCGCTGCAAACTAACGTTTTTACTAACGCTCTACCATTAAATGGTGATAATATGCGGCTAGAAAAGGGAGGAGTATGTTATGGGAAAATAATAAAACCCGGGGGTTTTTAGCTAGAAAATGAAAGTACTCGGTTTTGGAGGGAAAATCTTTACGCCAATTTAAATGAACATTTTCCTTTAAATAATTGTTTATCGCCAAACCTCAAGCATAAAAAGAATCGCTGTTAAAATAATCTTTCCAACCGTTCGTATTGACGACAGTCACACACAAAACCCCGGTTTTTTTAAAAAAAAACCTGGTCTTTTCTTCTTCTACCACCCACCTATTCGCCGTTGGAACGGTTAAGTACCTTAAATTCACACAATTTTTATCTCTAACTGCCAGCTACAATCAAAGCAACGATATCTATAAAAATGACACTTTCTGTCTGTCGTGAGGATATCTCTTTTAGGTCAGGGGATACACTTTCTCTAGCTTCTCCCCATCTCCCTCTTACATTTTTCCTAAGAAAAGCATCAAGTTTGTTGTCCTTGTTGCTTGCTGCATTATCTGGACTACATTGACAGGCGGACTTACAAATGGACTGTGCAAAAGGTGCATTACTATTTTTATAAACCGTGTATTTACTGTGGACACCCGTTAATACGTTGAAGACGCGATAAAATGGTTGTTGGCGTAGTATCGCAAACTTCCCCACAAATTTGTAAAGGTTACCTTGAAATTGTGAAAAATGTTCCAATCCCACACTTTCCCTTATGCTCTAACGCCTTTCTAGAAAAAGACACCATAGCGTTGCTTTCGTACCTTTCTCTCTCTCTTCCCCCTCTCTCCACAAACTTAAATAAACAACGACACACAAAGGGAGAAGGAGCACACCATATTCGCTTGACTTACTAATTGTCAGTTTTAAAACAAAGCAAAATCTGGCTCACTTGCTTTGTAGCCGAAAAGTGTCGTCACGATTCCCTGGGTTCTGTTGTTTTTCGCCAACAGCCAAACTAGCAGAAGAGGAGAGGCGAGAAGAGAAAGAGAGTTTGTTTTGGTGGAAGCATAATATCACATTATGCACAAGTTGGTGTGCAAATGAAAGCTGGCGGAACTACGTCGTTAGTGGGGAAAAGGAGATGTCTGAAGACGTGGGCAAGTGCTTTTTGTATTATTATTATTACCGTATTTTCTGTAAACTATTTCTCCCTCACAAAATCAGAGGAAACTACAGAGGGCGCACACTTACGGGGGAATTTTAATTATAATAAAATGTTTCTTACCACCGCTTTTGTTCCCCAATTTTGGAGAGCTGGAGAGCTGTTTCCAAAATGAAGAGCACACGGAGTGAAATACTTTTTTTAAAGAGTTTTGGTGAAAGCCACCAACAATACACACACTCACTCTACTGGGATATGTACATGTTTCACTGTTTTATATTTGATACAGATCGCAAGGTGATAACAGATAAAATAGAGAAAACAGAAACGGTATGGCACGAGCAGCACACACGCGCACACACACACATAAAGAGTGTTACAAGACTTCACACTATTGGAGGGAGAAGATGTTTCTCAGGAGAAAGTCGACAAGCTACTGAAAGCTTTCTCCACTTGGCCTGATGGAGTATAAGACTGGAAGTAGGATAGCGACGACAACAACGATGGTGGCGTTGTGGAACGCAAGAAACAAAAAAGGCACAAGGAAAAGGACAACATGTTTCTAAAGACGAATAAAAATGTGTGTTGTGTGAAAGGGGAGGAGGAGACGCACAGAAATTAGATACATCAAGGGTGGAATGCAAAAAGAAGAAAGTACTTTTTAAAGTAACAATGGAATAACTATTACTACGGCTATCAACGGAAAGTTACAATTTGGAGGATTGATGATGTAAATGGGTTATTATTTTCGGGTATTTGCATTACGGGGCACGTTACGTACATGGCATGATGGTAGGTTATGTAGTTATTGCTGACTAGAAAGGCGGCATGTGACGAAGATAAGTTGCATGCAAATAGACGTATTGACAAGGGGAGCTATTTTAATGCCACGGGATTTAACCATTTTTTTTAAAATAACGGAATGAAATAAAAACGGGTTTGACCCTCAAATCTGCGCTCAAATACCCTTTCTTGTGAGAGTGAAAGGAGAGGAAAAGCAATGCGAGTACGATTTTGCGAGATTTTTGAAGAAAAACGGTTGTTCATTTACTTTCTTTTGCAACAGCCGTCGTGCTTCATCACAGTACTTTTCAATTGACCCTGCAACCTTGTCCCAATTGAGATAGACACAATCAGTTTAAAATTGAGTTATAAGTTAGATTAAAAAACAGCATTGGTGTCAAATTAAATTCATTTCAAAATTTCAAATGATTCGTTGTACCCTTTAGGGAGTGTAAAGTAGGTTAACAGAAGGAAATTGGCACAGAAGGATTAAATACGGATTTCTCTGGAGTCTTAAAAAATGACCGTGACACTTTGTACATCATTTTTGGTATTTCGTAAACAAACAAAAATAGAAAAAAAGTAGATCAACGCTTTACAACACAATGAACACACGTTTTCTGGGGTAAATGCTACTGATTCTTCTCGCAACAAAAATTCTCCGCAGTTGCTGTATTTTATCACCGCGTCAGAATAAACAAACAAGCGGTTCAGCAAAACATGCAACAAGAAACTGAGAACGAGAAGAGTTTACTACAATAAAAACTGCAATGTATGCAGACAAACGGATCTGCATTGAAGTATTGGTGGAAATTTGACGCGAAATTTATTTTATCGGGAAGCAATGAGAATAAATTGAAAGAAAGTAGAGAGAGTTTTGCGAACATCGAACTATTCCAGATTTAAATTTTGTTTAGCTGGCGTTAAATTTGTTTCCAATCCCAAATACAAAAACAGGTTTCTAGAATAACAAAGTGAAAATTAGTTTTGAAACTTTGAAACAAAGTAATTATCACCCAGAGAGAAGCACAAATCCAACAGAGACAAAATTTCCTCGACACTAGTACAATAATTAAAGCTGTTGGAGGAGACTAGACTTGGTACAGATATTTGTTCCAATTCCAACATTGGATCAGTTTTAATGCCACTAGAGTATTCGACTTCCCATAGTACAGCGATGAAGGACATACAGATTCAACGCACGCTACCAGTTCGCTGTATATAAATTGAAGTGTAAACAAGAAAACATTTTCGCTGTCACTGTGACAAATTGTAGAGTTGGATTAGCCGAGAAAGAGGACAGATGGGACTCTCTTTATAAATAGTTTTCGTCTGGACAACGTCGCCACCACAGTAAGTGGTTTCATCGGTTTCGTTGCCGTCGGTGTTGTTGCCGTTGTTGGCGGTGTATAAACGGATTATCTTATGATTACAAGAGGTGAGCCGGTAGCAGATGCACCACAAAACCGACCCCGGCCACCAAGTGATACCACACATTTAAACCTGGCGTAGGTGCAGATGCTGTGGGAAAAGGATCTTTTCCCACGTGAACGGTACTAATTAATTTATAACTGACTTGATAAGTTTTTGTGTAGTAGTTTTGATTGCAAGGTAAACTTCAACATTACTATAACTTGCATAATTTAATAACAGGTTTGCAGACATTCTGCACAAAAAAAAATTGTTTCCATCCTAAATCACCGTTGCGGTTTATATCTCACTGTCAGTTGCAGTGTAACACTTTAAATTTTGTGTAACACTTTTGTATAAAAAACGTCTTGTCAACATGTGTTCCCATTTTCGTATCCCCTTATGAGCCTCTCAAGTTCAAGCAACCAGAAACTAGGTTTCTGTATCACAATGCCAGTGGCTGAAAATGGTAACTGGAACACGCTACACAGAAGGATTTCTCCTCCAAAATATATTTACGTGGGGTGTTAGCAAAACGTCAAAGTGGGAGTAGAAGAGTTATTCTCTGGTAAGGCTTCCAATCGTAAACGTCCTGTTTTCTGTCAGTACTGTCAGTTGTAAGCTCACAAGGGCACCACTTTCCCTTTTAATGTCTTCATATTTTTAAATCCCTTTTGTTTTTTATTTTGACATCCATTACTACTACTTTAAAGGTATTACACGACAGGAATATTTAAATTCTCCACTGTCTCGTTCATAATATTCATTTTCTCTCAAGAAACTCATAAAAATATCTTTAAAATCTTGTTCAGGGCTACTCTCTTTTTTTGTACGTTTAATTTACCCCAGAAAAGCGGATTTACTGCGGTACACGAGCAGAAACCGAATTGGTAAGTTATCCCCCTGTTGTTTGAAAGACCTTGTGTTCAAAATCTGAACTAAAGCCTCCAACCCAGCAGAATAGTTTAGATAAGTCACGCCTCAAAATGCAAAACGTGCTTTTGGAAAAAAATCTATTTTTTTTTTGTTTTTTAAGACGTGCATCCTGAGTAGGAGTAGCAGACATACCGATAGTGAAATTAATGTGTGGGCGTGGGTGCGGTTTCATGCACACTCGCACTCAGACACAATTATTTCTATTTAGTATGCATTTTCATCTCCCAATTTAGTGACGACACCCACACCTGCAAACAACAAAGCCACCGTTCTTGTTTGACGACAGCAACATACAATTAAGTTTTTACAGTCTCTTTGATCACAGCATCTTTCTCCTTTTCTCTCTCTCTCTCTTGTGCTTGGGCAAACCTCGTGAATAAAACAAAGACGAAAAAATTGCTTTTTCCCACGTCAACGCGTGGTAAACTGTGCATGTCTCCCTGGTGACGCCAGAGCTTGAGTTTTCCATTAACGTTAATTCATTTTCGGTTTTATAAAACAAGTAGTGCCCCGTTGGGTGTCGATGAGTTCCTAAAAAACGATTGCGTGAACCAAGTCGCAAAAAAGTGGGAACTAAAACTAACGGACTTGATTGGTAGCACTAAAGCTTTATAGTCTTCAAAAAAGGGCCTTCTTGGTAAGCGTTCATTTTTAATTATGTAATATCGTCGTCAGCTCATTAGACAGAAACAAAGTGAAAGTGAAACCTGGCCCGACTATGACGATGTTTGATAAATTTCTCATTTTCCCAAGGAATACTACAAATATTCCAAATATTTTTTTGGATAGCCAACTTTCAGTACCCATCCCGTCCTTCAATCATATACCAATGCAGTCAAACAAGCTTCATTAATATCCCATTAAATACACGGTTACGGAAGGGCTTAATAGGCTTACGTAAAGAGAGGCTATATATTTCTTTCTAGGAATGACGGTAATTGCTCTACATTCCGGGTTTTAATGAAGTTTGTAGAAGCTATAGGAAAGAACTACTGCTGGTTTCTTCATTAACGATGTTTGGCATTCCGGGGTAAAATGGGATTTAATCATTGATTCAACGAATATCTTGTTTTATAATCAAATTTTTTTCCATGTCTGCAAGGCCTATATGTTAGTGTACCAAAAGGAATGGAATGCCATTCAAAATTTATATAATACGTCATCATCATTACAGACAAGGGAACACGTTTAGAGGTTACCCCCAAAAACATCAACCGTTTTCTAGCATTTTTTTTCTTTTCAGACACGCCATGAAATGGTAAAGAGTAGTAGTTGTTCTTTCTCGGAAGTCGTTTTTTATAGAAAAAGTCATAAATTCTGATATTTGACAAGAGTATACGTCTGCAAGTTAGACACTAGGTGTTGTTTCAACGAAAAAATAGCTCAAGAGAAAGCGAAAAAAATGTATATTTATGCGTGTCTGTGTGTGCGTCTATCTGTTTCCCTATCTGTCTTCCCTTTGGCAGTATAAAATGACATTGATTTATTATTTTTGGGTCTGGTGGCTTTCACCCTGTCATTTATATAAATACCACCACGAGTTTTTCGTTATGCTTCTAAGAAAAAAAACTTTCACTTTGGGTTGTACTGTTCCAGGTGAAGGTGGATAAACCTATTATATTGGAAATTTTCCCGGTGTGGTTATTTTCGACGTGGTGCTACTGTAGCCTGCAGCTGTTATCTGAGTCAACAGTATATTATAGCGCAGAGAAGATGACGCCAAGCTGTTGCGTCAGACAGACATTTTGGAACTTGTGATATTTGCTAGCTGCAGTCAGAAACAATTAGGGCGAGAGTGGGTCGTCATTAAAAATCCGGGGGCTTGACGCACCTCCTGACATAGTAAAGAAAAGGTTAAAACATCACGAGTAAACGAGAAAAGGTCGTCATTTAAAAGGATAATAAGTGCAGGGCTGCGTCATTTCCATTTATATCTGTTGCTCTGGGATATTTTTAGAAGTAGCTATTATTTTCAACGAACGAAAGGACAAATAAGTAAATAAATAAACCTAAGTGTATCCTAGTTTAGGTCTAGAGAATGTGGACGTCTTTTTTGCGCGTCACGCAAGCCGGATAAAAATAACGAGTAACCCATCAACAAGGAATGGTCTGAGGATGCCCCTTGTAGTAGAATGAATAAACAGTACCAGATTAATAAATTTCCATAAATATTTAAATTGTGCAATTTTTGGCGAATTTCTTTAATTATTATTATTTGTGGTATGTATGCGGATTTAAAAAGTTTCTGTCTCAAGGAAAACAACTGAATAGATACCAAATGTGTAAGTATGAGTAGTAATAATAAAAGAAAATTTTACTAATTTCTTTGGGTAATTTTCTTATCCCAATCAAGAACCTATATTTAAAATTTTTTCTCACAGTTGTCTTAACTAACAATCAAGCTAACCACGTCTGTCATTCTTACACTTAGAGAAAAAAACAGTTATAACTTTGCTGAGAGGATGACAACCATTTTCCATCGTCTCCTAACTCAGTTGGCAGCAAAATAACTTCTTTAGTAGAAAAAACCTCTTTAAAGTTTTTAATCTCACAGTATGACATACCACTAGACCTCGTCAAGACATGATATAAACCAGAGTAAAGAAACATCAAAACAGGTAGTTTTAGACGTATTCTCACAGTATCAGAGAATTTTCGGTACTCGTTGTCTCTCCACTTTTTTTATCTTCAAATAACTCTACCATATAACACGGTACAAAATGACTGGAAGAAAAACGCAATTAATTTTTCACTTGGCAGACGCTTCCCTGCTGCTTATTCCTAATTCCACCACCAGAATATCCCTGCCGCTCAGCCTATTCTACACAACATGTAGGAGGCACGTTTCAGATTGCATAACGGGATTGCAACTCGTTAGCCGTTAAAGCATCTTTGCACCATTCAAGGTACACGACGTTGTCGAAAAGATGGTGCAAAAACATACACCGTGTGTAGAAGACCGTTTGTAAGTGTGAATATTTCATCAAATGGTAATAAGATTTCGACAGAAATTAGGCCAAGACAGTCATTTTCTCTCTCTGCACCCATCCAGACTATCTGAGAACATGCCATACGGATTCATGCTGCGATTTAAGAAAAAAAAACTAATCAGACGGCAGGTATCCCCCTTCTGCTTCCCACACACGACGGAGTACAATCATTTTGAGAAAATTGCAAAAGTTTCCCAAATTAAAAGTTATTGATCAATTGTCAGCTAAATTTGACATGGATGGATTCTCAGCTAGCCCAAAAAAATTGCACCTTCCAAAACATACGCCCCCGTAATCTCTTTGACGAGCTAATAACAACAATAACAATTTTTGTAACAATTACTGTATAACAGAAAATGGAACAAAAAGACGCAGGTAAAATAACAGCAAGCTTTTGATAAAAAACGATTAACTTTACCCTGCGTCATCCAAACAACAATACCTAATACTACTAGTGTACTCTGTAAACTTTCCTGGAATTTTTTCACTTTTTTCTGGATTCATTTCTTCTATATTTTTTCCTGATAAATGTTGGATTTATTTTCCAGCTTGAGAAATCACCCTTAAAAATCTCCATAAATCTCCCGAGAATCTTATTGATTTCCCCAAAGAAAGTGAAAGCAAGAGAAAGGAATGTGAGAATAGATAGATCTGTGTGTTGTGTGTGTCTGTCTGTGTGCAGTCGACGTTTCCTGACGGGATATCTGTTTTCAAGGTATTGTCTTACGGCGCGTGTATAACGTGTTACAGGTACCTATGCACGTGTGCTGCCTTTTTCAAAGTCGTTGATCCCTAAAGAACTAAAATTATTGAATTGTCTGCTCTGCGTTGCTCTATTTTGCTGGCATACCTTCAAAATTCTGGGTTTGTAAATTTTTTTTTCGGAGAAAGAAAATAAAAAAGTGTTCCATTGCGTAACAAGATGAGGCATTATATTAGAATCTCTAGTAAGGATAACTCCTTATGTAATATGTATTTACCTGAACATGAAAATCCTAAATTACTAGGAAACCTATTCGACATTTTGTGACATTCGATAGTCTTCAGAGAGACATCGGTTTAAACCAAACGAAGCAAAAGTGAGGTAATTCAAAAATACACGTGTTCAGTTTCATGAACCGGAATCGCAACGTTACAGATAATTTGAGTAAAAGTCTTGAGGAAAGTACCTAATTCTTTTAATCGTCTGTACAATATCCAGCTATTTTATTTATAGGAACAAAAATTGTGAAAGAATAAGTGAAATTAAGTAAAAACGGAAAAATATGAAAATTACGCGGAGCCAGTTCCGTAAATAGAATTTTCCATTAGCTTATACAAGTTGTATATATATATACAGTCGCTCAACGTCAGTGTTCATTGACCTTGGAAAAATTGTTATTTCCGCGGTATTAAATTTACGGTGTCAAAACGCCTGTCTAGGTTCTATTGAAGTTGCACGGCGTACATGCCTGACACGATGAAATAAAAATTTGTTTTTTTAAATAAATAATAATGCATACTACAACGTTACTCACGGTTTGTGACGGGTCCCAATTAAAATTTTCACTTGGAAGCAGGGAAACGTTTTGTTTGGGCTGCAAGCTGGGGTCCTTCACAAACCATAGCAAAGTTGTAGTACGTTGTATTATATATTTTATTATTCAAAATGTCGGAAATTAAAAAAGGAAAAAACACATGTCATTTTATGATTTTAATTTAATTAGAACAATGAGTACAAATAGATGAGTTGCTTCAAAATTTACATTTTTCAAACAAGTTGTCGGTATGACATTTCTAGGCCGCTGCACAACGAACATTGCAAATATGCTGGAGTACACAGCTAAGCCCCATAGGTTTACACTTAAAAATACAAATTGTGCTGCTACTCTATAGCTGACTTACTTTTGAACAATTTCATTACAGTAATGGACTGAAGTGATTTTTAAATTGGGAAACTAGTTTGAACTGGACCAGAAGTTAAAGTAATTAAAACAAAAGGAGACACAAACGAGATAGCTCCGTACATATACGTAAAAGCTAAAAATTCACATTTTTACATTTACAAATAATGTAAAAGTTTTGAAGGAAAACTACATATCTAAACTGGCTTTCTATTCACTGCCTATTCAACAAAGTTTGGCCCTGAACCCACGCATGGCAACCAGCCGTTCAAAAATACAACCAGAATCCTGATGTGCCTCCACAAGTACACATATGTCGACATCGCTTCGACATAAGCACTTCATAATGTAATGTAATTAGTAATTAATTAAGTTCATGTATCCGAAACTATAAATGGTTCACACAAGGGCGTCAGGTCGTGACTCTGAGAACTTATGCAAGTCAACAAAACGTAAAGTCAGCAACATTGGCTGGATGCCAGTAAATTGGGAAACGATTATCGTTTGAGAATATCAAAATCCACCCAGACAGGGTTGCATCCGGTTTTCCAAATTAAATTAAATGTCGTCTCCAACTAATTACGACTTTGTTTTCCTTTCTGCACAATGATGAAATTTTCATTGCCTCCTCGCTCTGAACATAATTTGTCATACACACCCTTTGATCTTCCCAAGCACATGCACTGATTAATATTTTCTTGTAAGCATTCAAATCACCGGGTTCCAATCATAGCTGTAGTAATAAACAATTAGGAAGGAAACATAGGAAGATAACCACTAGAACTTAGAACTTAGTTACCAAGAATCGGATTG
>JAHZNB010007649.1:0-10494 GCA_027744295.1 Callyntrura guangdongensis | reverse complement strand
CTACGGAATTATAGTACAGGAACTATATAAAGGGTTCTTTAGATAGAAATCTGTGTACAACCTACTTTTAATGTTTTAGTCTCCACAAACTGTACTAGCAATACTAGCATACCATCTATAAAAATGCAGGCCAAAAAAATAAATATTGATTCTTACTAGCAGAAAGAATAGTTTGGTAGATATTTGGTTCCAAAAAGAGCGCAAAATATTTACATTGATATGCCCGTTCGGTTCGTGCGTTGACGATTCCAATTACAACTAATATGAGACGAAAAATTGCGAAAATATCACCGCTCTCACTCACATGTAGTCAAGCAAGCCAAGTTTCAAAACAGCAATTTCGTTCCCCTTCCAATGCGATTATGTCCGAGATGATTAGGATATACTTATTATGAAGATTGCATGTAATGTTGCCTTATTGTTCATACAGTTCTTGGAAACAAATTTTGAATAGTTTGGATGGCTACAGAACAAACAGAGTCTGTGCAAAGAGAGCATCAATTTGGCACGATTTTTTTCGGCCTCGTCTATAACTATTGTGGCAGTAAAGCGCAGAAAAAATAGTTTATTAACAAACTGACACCATAATCACAGGGCAGCACAAGAATACCTCGAAATATCTGTTGTACCCAATAAAAAGCTAGTTATTCCCTTAAACATAACTCATCTCAATCGAGTGCCACCCGAAAACGAAGGTTGACTTCATGAAAATCTGCTCACTGCTCGACATCATATCAGCAAATGGGTAAAATATAGCTACCTACCACTAGTACGAAGGTACTACTCTCCATCCAACTTTTTTTCTTGCATGGTGCTATATACCTAAGGATTCTCTGTGATGGCACGACCGTCGCCTTTTGTTCATGTCATCCCGTGTGTTCTTCATTGGCCACCTTTCATTCATGCGAAACAGCCTCATTTTTCAAATAACTATTTCCGGTCCATTACCTTTTAAAATTTTGAAATACATTTTTGTCTACACTCATGCATAGGTATACAACAACAGCTCGTATATTCATATGATCGAACGAGGAAAGATGGGGGATGGTGTAGTAGTCTATTACAAACTCCGCCGGAATAATCATCTTAGAATTCATATTTAGTGGGTTGCTTCATGCTCTCATATTCTCCCTCTCGTATTTCGACTCGTGAGAACATTTTCCCAGAATATTGTCATTACTCTACCCCTACGCATTTATGTATGCTCCTTGTCATCCTTAAATCTTGGTCAGGCACAGGAGACAGCACAACAGAGGGGACAACTAGGTACGTGAGCAATTTTTCAAAAGGCTACAAACTATTTTATCATTTTCATACCCTCACCCTTCTCACCATAGATGACACAATAACGAGCAGAAAGAATGGGGATCATCTATTGACTATCAAACACAAACTACAACAAAGTATATAAGTATACTATCCCATGACATACATAAAAAAAATTTAGACTCTCGACAGCTCTTTCCCAATTACTTCTATAGTCACATTAAAATATTGCATACATCATTCGCTCTTATTTATTTACTCGCGTTCTACGTGTCTTCCGTGATTCTTTCCAGTTGAGCGGATACATGGATGCCAGTGTTGTGTGAAAATGTGTCTACGATTCCCACCCGTATAATACATAGATGCCTACATATACCCACTATTTAAAACAAAGTTGCGCAAATTCCGTAAAATGTATAATTCATAATATTATGATAAATGAGTACGTAGACATGAAGATATTGGAGCAATTTCTGTGTTTGCTATACAAAAACGCTGTATTAGCAAATGCAGATGATAAAATGCTCGTAATAATAAGTAAAAGAACAATGTCAGCGTTTTTTTAAACAATACTTTTTTTTATGTCAAATACCAACATTAATACTACGTTTTTTCTCCTCAATTCAAATTTCGTCAAGCATTAAATCAACTTGTGTTTGCAATCAAACTCCATCCAACTTCTCTCCTCCCTGCTGATTAGCATTTTGACTACCTATCTATCTAGATATTGTGTAGTGCTATTTTGATGATGAAGCCATCCTACACAGCAACAGCGTGTTTATTTATTTATGTATATTATAATATATGTATAACTCATTAAGTTTTTCCCTTAAAAAGCTAACGACTATATCAGCCTCACGAGAGTAAAAAGTGCTAACACACACAGATCATGTTCTCAAAAAAGCACGTTGATTTAATAAATATGAGATCCATGCCTGTGTGCGCTCTCCTGAAATTCACGAGAGATACTAACGACACGAAGGCAGAATCTGATTACAGGAGAATATACATACACAATATATTTCGAGTAAGGAGGAAGTAATAAGCAACCCTACATGCCAATATCATGCCTTATTATTACCTGTTTCTTGGAGTAAACGAGAGAAAAAATATAACATTAGAGCTGTTGTTATTGTTGTTGTTGAAGCGGTGGTAATAATATTTTAAATGATAATATAACTGCCCTTCCTAAAGTTGGTTTTGCTTGGAGCAGTAAGTAACAATGTTTGCAATTTGCAAACTTTTGCCATATAACTAACTATATATGTAACGCCATATAACTAACTACAAACTTACACTTAATATACTCCTCAGAGTGCAGACAGAGAAGTTAAGCTGCCATATAATGTGCTGTCTGTGTGGAGAGCCAACTCTATAGTAAACAACCATAACCAACTAAAAACTCCCATGAGTCCTATATATATGAAACTTGCGTGAATGTTAAGTTTCTGTTTACGTGTGTACGTACGTACGTAGGTAGATACAAGCCGTAGAGACAGAAGAGGCGCTGCTGAAAATCGTATATAGCGCGCGTGCATATATATATAGTCAGCGTGCTGATGTACATATGCATATCAGCTAAAGCAGACGTTAACCTTGAGCTCTTGGGACCTCAAAAAAACTGCTCATCTTTTTTCCTGGCTTGACTTCAGCCAGTACGAAACAAGCAAATCATGTCTTCGTACAGGAATAATAATAATAACAACAACAATATTGATATTACTCTGTATATGATTTTATATTGCTTTTATATCCCCATCAATTCCTATTCAAATTATGTGTACTCAACGTCTCTCTCTCTCTCACTCGGTATATGTATTGACTGAGAATGGATGATGCGATGAGGATGATAATGTATTTAACAAACTTTATACTGTCTATTTTACGAGGAGTAGAAAACTAGATTTCCAGTTTGGTGCAAAAAATGGATAAAAAAAGATGATCAACATAGAGAAACAAGAAGAGTGTTGGTGATGATGATGATGATGATACGCAGCCAGATAATAATGCACACTACGCATTTTCAGCCATTTGCAAAAAAGATCATGCATGCATGTTGTTGACGGCAGAGAGTTGTTCGTTCGTTGGTGGTGACTAATTATACCGGAATACTAGATTCTCATCAATCCACTTCTCACTCACCACCATCACCATATCACAACCAATTCTTCGTCTAAATGGGGAATATTATGCTTCCTATTTTTCCAAGACTGCTGAGAGATGAGGGAGAACGAGAGAGAGGAGCGACGTTTATCATCACCATTTACTACAACAACCATGAAGTGGATTTCCAGATTTTTTAACGGAAGCAAAACCACATTATGTTCATCATCCCCATCATCATCGTCATATCGTGCAGGAGTACATGATGCGAACCAGTCCGATGATGAATGGTCTGGATAGAAATGGAAAGTGGTCGTGTGGTATCATTTTACATGGATGATCAAGTAGTAGCATGGTGGAACCGTTGTACGTTTCTTTTTTTGTCGTTCGTGAGCAGGCACTTCACTTAGGAAGCGGAACGCAAAACACTGTATTTTAATTGTAGTCTGTAAATGGGAGATTACTCGACGATTAAGCCATCTTAAATTAATGATATTCATAATGGTTTGTCTCCGTGTTAAGTTAACTGGTGCGTGGAATGGAGGTGGAAGTGTTTTGCATTTTTTGTTGAAAAAAAAATAACTACGCTTGGAAACATGCGCGAGTGCACGTAATAAAGTAGATGAAAAGTAAAAACAAGATAATACCTTAAATTGATAATAAAACATAAATAAGCATTATACTACGCACATTAATAATTAATGTTAATTAACAATTATTGCTTGTCCTATAAACCTCGTCTGTGCACACATTAAAAGCGCTAAAAAAGAAGTAAATCTAGCTGTTGATTGTCGTATTCAGGGACTTTCACGGACATGCGGACGGAATGCAGAGACATTCTACTTTAAGGTCAACCCGGGTGGTAGCAAGGCACACTGTTGCAATTTTGTTTGAAAATTTTCAAATTCTTACATTTTATCTGTCCTTTCTAATAACCATTGCATGCAAGGTTGCTGTGCAAACATCTAGGAAAAAGTAGAAGAGCAAGTTGAAACTAAATCCATTTCTGTCTTATTATTATTCTATTAATTAAGAACCACCCGAAACTAGAAGTAGCAGTATAGCAGGTGAACCAGTTGGCAACACACACTATTATACGAAAGCCTCAATCATATTGACACAAAATAACTGTCCATAAGTAGTACTATCAACTGTGGCATGATCTGATCATCATCTTTTTAATCGTGAGCTGCGGCTGCTTCTGTATATAATTTTGGCTCACTGGATTCTCAAGAATCCTGCATTTCCCAAATTCACAAAAAAAACTTGATTTACTACTACTACTATTACAATTCTGATCTGCTTCTGCATTATAACAGCTTGCTTGCGAATTCACATTGCTCATGCATGATCATCGGCACAAGTTCCTAGTAATCAAGTCTGCGAGCAGAGCGAGTTGTAAAAAAATAGACACGGTGCAGCCAGCAAACTGTATAGGGAAAATGCATAAATTCACTAACATTTCAATCATCGTTAGTTCTGCAGAAGAATAAATTAATCCATTTGAAACGTTTTCAAACAGCACGAAACCCCTACTTCAACCACTATAAATTGCGCGACGACTTGTACAACAATACCAGTCGCCATAATATGTTGAAAAAAAGATTGTTACTTTTTATGTGTTTTTTATACACTCCAGAGAGAATGTTGACGTTGGATGGGATATTCGACAGGCAATCATTTAGTCAAATATTTAATTATTGGTGACTGCTATTTATTTACTATATATGACAAAATTTGTGGTTCTCGTCTTTCACGAGCATATCTTAAAATTTCATACTGCTTGTCAGGGTTTGCTCACGTACATGTACAAGCCTAGTAAAATATATCTATATAACGTCTCAGTTTTTTGTGATATACATAAGATATAATAAAAAATGTTGTATGCAGGATATTGAATGACGTATCATTTTTATAGTAGCATATAGGGCTGGCCAGTCAAATACCATATTGTACATCACCCCGTGTGGTACTAAATCTCTCTCTCTGTCTCTCAACATACAGTAGCTTACAAGCTTTTATATAAAACATCATGCAAAAATTAAGAATGGCACGATACGTGATGAAAATTATTTGTAAAGAAGAATCCGACAAGTTGACTTGTCTTTTCGCTTCACGTGTTTCATTTATGTTCGATTTTTTTCTGTTTTACAAGAGCAAAGAGTGTAATCCATATGGGCTGCTTACTGTGCAAAATTACATATAGATACACACACGTTTGACAATTACACGAAAATCATTTTTTGATTAAAAACATGACATACTGATATTAACCATGAGAAATTAAAAGTAGAAACTTCTCATGAACCCGACCTTGTCTTTTGAGAGGGAATGAATGTGCAAAGAGATACATAGCAGGTGTATATTGTAGAAAAAATATGTAAGGTAAGACATGTTATTGAGTATGAGCTTGGTTGGTTAGATTGTTTAATCCAAATGGGTAAATCGTGATTTCTCCTGAAGTCAAATCATATTCCCGTGAAATTTCAAGGAAAAAAATTATTTGGTAGTCATCATTTGCATTATTGTACATTGTGTACCACACAGAAACTTACAGAGTGCGGTAGAAGTATAGACCCCTTATAAAAATTAACAAATCAAAAGTTGTGCATCCCATTCCCTGCATTATTTACTGAGAAGTCTATCGAATCCTTCAGAACCTGAACGCTTCTAACGAGCAGCGCAAGCAAACCACAGCATTAATTCTGCATTACAGATTAGCAAACGCGGAGAGATGAACTCGAGTGGAGTGAACTGTATTTTTAATGTGACTTTTTAAAAACCTCCTCTTTTCTGCATCCGCAATCCGTTCCGTTTTGCGTGGAAAAGATACATAGATGGTTTTGTTGAGCGAGGCAAAGCGCAATGTTGAAAGTCCGTGGGGATGATGATGACGATGTGAAGTGGAGAAGCAACTTGTCTGAGTTTTTTCTCACATAGAAAAATAGGGAGTTAATTATGGCCAGCACAAATTGCCAAAACATCAGCCTAGTTATTACGATGATATTTTTAATATTTTTCTACGGATTAATAGAAATACTCAAAGCAAAGCCTTATATGAAACCAGTTTCCTTTCAGCGAAAAAAAGTCTAGATAGTACATATACCAACGCTCCGCGTGTACACAATCCTTGGATCGTTCCATTATATCATCCCGTACTGTAGCTTATGAAAGGTGAATGCGATAGTTAAATCCAGGAAAATGGACTTCACTTTGAGTACGTTTCTATCTGGAGAGATAGACAGATTAAAGTGTATCAAAATACAAATACAATGTTAATATTGGCTTTGTGAACAAATATAAATATATCAACCGTCCATCATGATCGTATCTCGCAGCCAAGCTTACGAATACACACAACAGCTATTGCATATGGATATGCAATATCAACGAGTAGTTTATTTCTTTACCCGACTGTTATAAATTCATGTGTAGGGTAGCATTTAATGCTGTACTTGTGTTGAATAGGAAACTTGTCTAACATGCCGAGTCAGTGTTATAAGAAGAACCTCTCTACGTGGAGGACCGGCGTCAGACACTAATAATTGTCCTGTCAGTTTTGTGATGATGATGATGCCGATTCCATGTAACACTAACCTCCCACCGTATCAAGGTTTCTGCAGAAATCTATGAAAAATTTACATCGTACGCCCGCATCTAACAATTTACCCCGGCCTTTTGCTGGAAGCGCCGATTCCACTAAATAGAAACAAGTTCATCTCTACTTCTATCTCCCACTGTTGCAAGATATATAGATACACACAAATATATCAAGTTACTACTTCCTATGGAAAATAGAGCCAGACCTTTTAAAAGGAATTCCTGCTCCTTGCTGGGCATACAACATTTACATAAACACGTCTGCTGTCTCCTACCATTTAATACATCTGTCTGTTAATGAAAAACTACGTAAGCGAAGTTGACATCTTTCTGAAAATCGACCTGAGCATGAATGCACAATAACTGCATACATTACTTATTACATGATCATTACTCATATCTAAATCTAACGCTTTGGGACGGTGTAGTGCAAAGAGAAGACACAATCATGTCAGTGGCAGTTGTCATTTCTCAAGAAAAATCCGAAGAAATGACATGACATGAGCATACGTTTGACCTGACATGTCCGTTGCAACTAGCTTGATAGAGTCGGTATGATGATGATGAGCCTTCCAAAAACGCAATAAGCTTGTATTCCGTGTAGGATGATGATAATAGCGATGAACGTTGACCAGCAAGCACATAGCAGTACCGCAGTGTCGGCACGCAATGCTGAGCACACACGTTATACAAGCACGTTATCCTTTACTGATAAGCTGATAATGATTACTTGTGGATAAATCATTATATCGTTGACATCATGTTTATTCTCTAAGTATTACATTTAATTAAAAGGGCTATTAAAAGGTTGTTGTGGGATTGGATATGGATATACCTTTACGAATTGGGGAAAAGAAAAAACTACTTTTCATCCAACTTCAGTGGATTATGGCCAGTTACATATAAATGATAGTGCTCATGATGTTGACTTTGTACACACGGTTAATACACTATACAACTGTATGCACATGAAAATCCCATGTTACTTTACATAAGTAGTGGGTCTCAAGCAAGCAATCTGGCTCTTCCGATTTTCTAGGGAGGACGACGGCATGCTTTGCCCTGGTACTGAGTGAAACAGACATAAGTAAACTTTACGCAGATAACATTCATTGGAAAGCCATTCAACCAGAACCTTTAGTAGTCCTATTTCTGATAGTCGGTTATCAATGAATGTACATGGTAGCTACCTATCCAACTTGTAAATGTATATATTTCTAAATCCGGCATACTAAACGAGATCTATCAAGTATTGACCTTCTATATTTACACTGAAGTGGTGAATACACTTCTTGCATCATAATCTAATGCCTGTAATCTTCAAAACAGACGTAAGTATTTTCCAGTTGTGATATCAGGCATGAAACATTGTAACTGAATGACCGACGGTCACCTCGCTCGACATTAAAAAAACAACATCATAATTGAGATCACATGCATACAACAACGTTTGCAATGTTTGTCATTCATGCGTTTTTAGGTAAACCATTTCAAAATTATATGTATTGTAAACCTACTCTTAAAGTCTTTAATTTTCTGAAAAATTAACCTCTACGTTAAGTATACCTAAATTAGCTATTTGTTAGATTCATGTATTTTTATTTCTGAGACGCAGAAATGATCGAATTTAGATAGACTGGATAGATTATCACTGGAATTACTAAGTTACGTGCAAGTCATCAACCGATAATTACCGCGTCATCCATTCCGATGCACTTGTTTTGCATTTTTTAATTTACTTCTCACAATCGACAGATACTTGGAGAAAATTGTATTTTAAATCATGTCACCTATATGCTTTGTCATATTTAAGTATGCGCAATTTGAAGGCATCAACGGTGTATGCTACTTCAAATGAACACGATATATGTAACCACTTATAGTAGCATTGAGTTCAAATGAGTTGAAAAATTTCATATTCGCCCTCGCCTCCACTTAAATTATTACAGAGCACCCGTACCCTTTCTCTCTTAAACTTCAACTGGCAGTGAATTCCACTGACCTACCCCCACCTCCTCCTACCCACATCTACTTATTATGTGACGGAGAAGGGAAACGAGTATGGTGTCATGTTCAATTGACTAAAATTCAAAGTTCAAAATTTGGAAACGCTGTTGGCAATCTGGCGCTTCAGCCCTCCTGCTGAGCAAGGCCAGTACATTTAACAGACGACAACCTACCGCCGTGTAGACAGACGGGATAACGAGTTAGTACGAACTAAGACGAAAATTGTGGGTGATCTAATGTAATTACTAAAAGATTATCGTCATCATGCCAGTGTCGGCTGCTATATGATGATGACTCAATAATGATAGCTGATTATGAGTAGTTTCGGTGATAGAAAGCGTTGTACTCAACCCAGACCAAGAGACCAATAACAATAAATAGGTACAACAGGTTGAAGGCGGACGACGGCCCTGCTGGCTGTGTGCTTGAATTTTTGTCGCGGCAGTTTTTCTTGAAATACTTGCGTGCAATCTGCAAGCCATAAATCGCAGATCTCAATCTCTCCATTTCGGTGATGACATAAAAAAGTAATATTGACCATCTACCAACTGTTACAACCCGACAAAATAAGCAAGGCTACCTATGTAATGGGGTTGTGATTGTAAGCAATTGGTTCAGATTTGAAGGATTAAATTAAACCTGCATTGGATAACATAACATATTACTCATACACAATAGTATGAGTATGAGCAACTAGAGAAGTGAAGGTATGAAAAGTGGAAAATTGGTACAATGTAAATACAATAGCATGTTTGAGTTATGTGGTGCGTGAATCACAATTCTCTTATACTTCCTGCGCTGCACTGCGTGCACCATGCACATTTTCAAAACAACAAAACAAACTTCTCGACAGTTAACTCATTTTCGGAGTTTTTCGTGTGATCTCATCAAATTAATGCAGAAATGGTTTTATTTGAAACAGCTGGCTCGCTGCTACTGAATAATTAAAGTTTCCTTAGTCAGCCTATCCACTGCCCAAAGTAGTAATGTTAATGCCGCACCTTTGCTTTATTACGCTGTAATACCGTTTTATTCTCTGACTAAAAATATTGACGAGTAGTGTGACTCATCTTGATTCTAAAAGGACTATAAAACGGGAACCCATATGCTTATTATAGCAGGTACTAGTATTTTGCACATTGTTTGCTTAATGGCGTCTATAAAGACAGCTGCAAAAAAACTACGTATCAAAAAGTTTGCTGCTGTGCAATTACACACATGTATGGCAGTAATCAACAGGTAAACCGAAAGGTAGATTACTCATAAGCACATATTGATACAGCTTTATGGTATATGATGTTAAACCGTGGCTGTTTTACTGTTTTCCCTATAAACAATGTTTAGTGTACCTGTTTGCAACACTGTTTTGGCTGTCGGCATTTATTTTAATCCAAGTATACCATCAAAATATGACTCAAAAATATTATTCGTTACCAAATCAGGCCCACATAATCCGAAACCGCCGAATTTTTTCAGGTTTTCAATCAACTAGTAGGTTTACTATTGCAATTTATAATA
>JAHZNB010007648.1:0-29119 GCA_027744295.1 Callyntrura guangdongensis | reverse complement strand
CACACCAGCAGCACTGCCATCACAGTTGGCCCAACAATTTCAAACTCGGTGCACTGTCGCCGTAATCCACCCATGGTAAAGTATTTAAAGGTGTGTGTACAGAAGTCGAGCGAAAATTTTTACATACCAAAAGATGGAGGGAACTGATAACCTGCTAGCTAACCCCCGACGAAAAGATGCAGTTGATCACATTAAATATTCCTGTGCATGATATCAAAGTACATGCCTATCTTTATATTAGGGATCGCAAATTCTAAAAGAGGACGAAAATAAAAAGACCGGTCGGTCCAGTGGTAGACAAGTGGTCTCTGGGGTCGTTGCTGCGTTATTTGTTTTACTTTTCTGTTGGTAGGCAGATTAATAAAGATTAGAAATAGTGATATGTTCATCTTTTATTTTTTCATGCAAAATATAGATGAAGGATTTTGCATTGCTGCAACTTCATCATTTTCTTCTGCTGTTTTACACTTTACTTGATGTTTATATGATGTAAAAGACGATGATGATCACCATTTCATAATGCATTTAGCCTTAATGGAAAACAAGCTGTTGCAGTTTTAATGTAAATGCAGCAACACCTGCACCTGAATCATGCTCGATTGCCATTTACAGAAAGAACAATTGCAACAACAAACATACACATACGCACACTCGTACATACACACATGCATACATGCAATTACGTCATTTTCATTCACTGCTGTCTTTGTACGTCTAACAATCACCGTTTCATCTAATGGAACTACTCAATTTATTGCGGAGGAAAAGGTCAAGCATTTTGTGTAGATGAGTCTTCATTCATGAAAAAAATGTAGTTTTTTCTTCTGTCGGTGGTGATGACACGCTGCTGTAGTGTGTCGCAAATGAACGCACATACTAGTTGACTGCTCCCTTCTTGTCGGTTCAAAATATATTAATAGTCGACCGTTTGATGATGAAATTTTTTTGGGAGTGTTGGGATTGTCACAATGTCGGTGCATCTTTAAAGTGCCACGTTACATTCCATCTACTCTTCATTTTATCTCAAAAATGGTAATAATTATAATGCAGTGCATGAGGTATGCATAACTCGCCCAATCATTTTCATGGCGATGGCAAACATAAAATGCATAAAAAAGTTAAACCTTTTTTCTGCTTCTTTGCAATTTACTTTATACAAGTGCATATACAAATGTACATATGTACGCACACAATGCAACATGTCGATTTTTACTTGCGATTTTTATCGCCACCAAAGAAAACGAAAACCAGCTTCTTCGATTATATTTTTTGTGGCTGCACACACACTGCAGCAGCACTCAGTGTCAGTCAGTGTGTTCGCTGTGAACATGTTGGCTTTTCCCCGACCCCGTCTCGTCTTCATTTAGTCGAGAGATTCTAATATTTTTTTTTGCTTTTTTATGATTGGACACAACGGAATGCAGGGAATTGCAATGACAACGACGACGACGACACAATCGCACCATTCCCTCGGCATTTTTATGTCGTCGTCATAAAATTCCAATTTGTATATTTATTGCATTTCAACTTTTAACTCTTTCATTTAAAATTCAACCACTCGGCGTAATGATGATTGGAGAGTTGTCGTAGAGTTTTAAAACCCATATCGATATCAGTTGAAAAATGCATTTTATAATTTATATCGTTACATTTAAGTGTCTGAAAGCAAACACCTTTTCGCCATTTCCATCGTCTGCTCACTTTTATTTCTTGTTTTTATCTTCATCCACAATCTTCTTTACAAAATAAATTATAGTTTTCTGGCCGGGCACAAAAATGGGATGGTATGGTGTCTCTTTTACAGTCGTCAACATAATTACATTGTGTTTTCGTGTGTACTAGAACGACTCCTTGCAATGGTGGCAACTACAATAGTAACTTTAGTTGTACTTACAAACTAAGCAATAATAATAAGCTAAACAAAAAATCGCTTACCACAACAAACAAAACAAGTCAAAATGAGCATATTGATAGATAAAAAGGTTTAAAATGTTGCAAAGATTCAACCAATCTGGGAAATTCCTACGTTATCATTTGTGATTGCTTTGCCACTTTTCACTTTGGAAAATCTTGTTTTTTTTCTCTCCGTCGTTTTTTTTCGTCTGACTCAAATTATCATATACCTACATACTATATTGGCAATGGGAATTGACATGTTCGGCACGAAAACTAGTCATTGAAAGTAAACAATACAAAACCGCATGCAAATATCACTGTATAGCACAAACACATAATTACCATTACGGGCACGTGACAAAAATAAAAATAACAAAATGTTGACGACAATGAGGCTAATTTGATTTTCAATTAAACTATCATTTTGGAAAAACGCGAGAAAAGAACACACCGTCTCTTCTTTCTCTTTTCATCAACATCGTCATCATCGGCATCACGTTTTGCGAATACAGCTTTTCCTTCGACTTTTCTGGTTGGTATCATGTACGCAATATGCTGGCTCAACCCCCTTTAATTTTTTTGCAAATTAGTTGTCTGCTCTCTCCATCTCCATTTTCCTGTTGCTACAAAAAGAATCAGAAAAAGGAATTTGTACTTGACTAATTGCGCATTATCAAACTACATACCAACACGGCTAAAGCTTGCACACCAAATAAAATGATCAAGTCAACATTTTTCTTAAAATTATATTGCCGTGTGAGAATTCAGATTTGCGTAGAAATATTAAATTGCGATAACAACAGCAGCTCCTAAAGTAAAATAATAGCAAGAAATTATCCGATTTTAAAGTACGATATAGCTCCCCGTAGTACCTACCTACCAGTTTATTTGTAGGTACGTGTTATTGCGCACGTCCACCAGACCATCCTATTGATAGTGGTGCACACACACAAACACGTAAAAGCAATATAATTAAGACGAGGATAATAGCAAATTTATTATGAACGCTACAAAGCCAAGTCCACTAATCAGTTACCTACCTTCCTTTTTGTTATGATTACTGGTTCGATAGTGATAACCGCTTTATAATAATGGCAAACAAAAGAAATTCAGCAGAGGAGAAACCAGACGGTATAACATTCCTGTCAGGATATTTTTTTGAAAAAATATTTTTTTAAACAAATCTTTTCTCTTCATCATTGTTTCATAATGTCGAGCATCCTCCTCGTAAACATTTTCTTCCTTAAAAACTTGGCCGGGCTGGATAAACAACGATTTACGTTAAAAAATCCAAGTACACAAGCGGGTTTTACTTTCGCTGGAGGCTCCATAAAGTGAATACACGTACAAATAACAGAGTGTACTTACGTACCTACACATATTAATCTTTTTAGCATCTTGATCGCATTATGGTTTTACGGTTGCAATATTTCTACCAGGATCCGATGGTGAATGTTTAATAAAAAAAATAGAAAAATTGTACATTTTTCTACGGAATCTAAAAAATGTGCAAAACTATTCCATGTTGATCGTGTTGCTGTTGCTCCGCTACGTTTACGACCTTTTTGTTCCGGTCGTAAGTAAGGTAGTGGTGGTGGTGGCTCAACAACGTCATATAGAAGCACGTTTTTTTAAAATGTAAAAGCGAGCACAGTAAGACTAAAAGCAGATCAGACAAAAAAACTAAACTGAAGAGAGAAAAAATTCTAAGGAATTTTTCTCTCATAATTGGTAATTTATATTCAGCGATAATAACTTCCCCTCCTTATTATTAGTGTTATTATTATTATTATTATTATTATTATATTGTGCGCTCTGTCCCTTCTTGCAATGCAACACTAGCACTTCTTATATTTTCAATCATATTTTACCGCGTTAATGATAATAATATAATAAACTGTGTATACGACTATCTACTTTAGAAAAACAATAGGGCAGGAGTTGAGAAACATGGTAGGAAAACTTTGAATATTTTATGGGATACCACCGTGATTGCGGACATACACGTTTATCCGTACGTACCTACATATTTATATTGTACATCATCACATCACGGGTGATGGGGGTAAAAAAAAGTTGAGTGCCTAGTTTTCTTTCTGCATCTATCGTTTAGTGTCTCTTACTACTTTGTTGCCAGTGTTTGACTTGAATTGGCAAATACTAGCCTACGAAAGGAAACAATTATAATGGTGGTTGCTGCTAATTTTCTTTTCTTTTTCGGTTACGGTTTCCATAATGACTATTACGATGCTACAAACGATAGCAGTAATGGTGTGGGTGATGAACTCACACTATTGAAAAATGTGAAAATTAGCTGATTAGATTCGTCCCGGTGGATCGGCATAAAAAGTGTTTAATGAAATGCAAACATAAACGAAAAAAAATTCCCATTGTGGTCGTCAAAAGTCAGCATCATCCGCCGCACCAACCCTCTGTGCCTAACTACTACATGATACCTGCCACCTATGTACCTACCTGCCTGCCTTCGTACAAAATTGCTCATTCATGACACTACACGTATTACAGGGATTATGAGATTGTACACACACACACCGGTGTGCCATTTAATAGAAACGATTTTAGCGAGTAACTCCCAGCCCAACGAAAATTCGGTGTAATGTGTGGACTTGCGTGTGTCTCTGTGTTTGAAGAAGACCAAGAAAAAACGCACTTTAAAATAATTTTCAAGTTATTTATTATTCTTTCTTATTATTATTGCCATTATGATTGCTATTATCATATGGACTGTATGACGATGACTACTTTTAGCTAATTTGCACTGGTACCACTTCACCGCACCAGCCATGCTTTAAGAATAATAATAATATAATAATAATAACAGTAACAGGTACATTACATAAAAGATGTGTGTAAACCTGTTCCTCTTCTCTCTGTTTAATTTCCTATTAGTTATTCCGGTGATGGTGGCAGTGATGGCTGGTTGGTGGTACTGTTTTGCAGGGGTGTCTCACAGCGGCTCCTCTCCTTTCCACTCACAATATTTTAGCCTGTTGTATAATATATATGGCAATATTGCGGGGTGCTGGTAGTTGCGAGTAGCGGGAAGCTGACCAGTTCAAAAAATGATAAAATAAGAAACATTATTACAGTAGACATTATTTTATTATTATTACGTGTACATAGTAAGGTCCACAAAATAGACAAATATCCACATACTTTGTTGTAAATGTAAAAATCTAAGTACGTGAAAGGTCGCTTTGGCAGCCAGGTACAGATACAGCGTAGGGAAACTTTAGAGAATCTCAAGAACAATAACTGTTTAACAAAGTAATAATATTTAATAATAATGACGCTCAACAGTTCGTATGACTGTTTTTATTACACCACCGCTCCACCAACCTCCAAGACAGTTTTTATTATTTGATTTGATAGTAATAATAATAATGAGAAGAGAACCGCAATAACCAACAAGGAAAGTTGGTAAGCAAAGAAGACGTAGTAATAACCATAAAATATGGAATTGACTTGGTGGTGGTGCACTTGATGGTTCATTCGTTGGGTACCACCACCACACGGCTGTTAGTCTTCAAAACGGATGCTCATGTTTGCTCAGCCTGCTGATTATTACGCAGAGAAAATTAAAGTGTTCTTCCTTCTTTCATTTTATTGTCCCTGTGTACCCACTTTTACAATCTTGTCAATTGTTTTATTGTCCTACTGGAAAACTCATTCGTTCTAGAGGAATCCCTACTACCACAAAAAAATATATTAATTCTCGACACTCGTAGACAACCCTGTTTACTTTCCTACGCCTCATCTCCATCATCATAAAAATTTCACTGGAAAGCTCTAACAATATGCTCGTCTGTTTGTATTAAAACTCTAGGTCGTCTGACATAGTAGTGACTAGTCTGTAGGTATGTAAATTTTTTATAAGGCATTTTTCTTGATGATGATAGATTACTTTGTTGTTGTAGTTGGGAAACGAAGAAATAAAAACGAAATTGTGTCCAAATTTGGAACAAGAGAAAATGATAGGTTTTTCTTCTTTTGGATAATTACGGCCCTGTACAAGTGTACCAGAAAGAAGCGAACTGAATATGCATATTGTATGGTAATAGTAATAATAATAGTAATAATAGAGGAGACTCACAAGAGTTAGGAAATTCGTTTTGTACAAAAAATTTAAACACAATTTATGAATAAATTAATCGTCATCACGTTGCCATGTTCTCCTTTTCCAATTACCTTCAATATCCCCATATTTGGCAAAAATTTTAGGAAATTTTACAGAAAAAATACCACTGATTTTTCACGCCATTTCATTATCATTTTGTTGTCCAGAGGCAAAAAAAATATTTCTTTAAAGGTTCAGTTTAAGTGGTTTCAGCTCTAGCTAGCTACCTTGAATGATTTAACGCCATCACATCACAGCACCACAAATTAACAGCGAAATTGAACTACTTCTCTGAATTACGCTGCCAGAACCATATCACTCCTCCTGAACAAAGATTAAATGCATTAGTCGTCTCAAGAAGAAGCGTATAGAACACGAACACACGAAATGCTTTCAGGCAAAATAAATGTGCAGTACTGATCGTCCAACTATCCTTATACGCTTCAGTCCAATCTCCGAACATAATTTATTTTGTTGATTAGATAGCAATTTTGGTTGCCTTCATTCCACTTGTCAAAAGCTTCTCTGACGAAGAAAAGCGAAAAAAGAACAGAAAGAGTAAATCTACAAACCAGTAAGGCACAAGGGCAATGTTGCCCTGCACGCTACATCATACCATGGTGCATCACAATCACAACAATCCAATCTGTAAAAAAATATTAAATGCAGGATTAACGCATGGCTATATATGTTTTTTATATAAATGGATACTGAAGACGATATAATATTTAAATTCAGTTGAAAATTTGAAAAAATGTGTGCTTCCAGTTTAATTCCACACCAAACCCCCTCCCCCTCCCCAGAAACCCAAATAGATACGCTGATTATTTTCACTCAGCGCGTTTGAGATCCAAAAGAGTGAGAAACTAAAAAAAATCTTAAGGAATTTTTGGGTGTTGTCCTGTCCTATACGTTATCATTATCGTCAATATCATCATCCTCATGATGATCCCCTCATCTTCTTCTCACACCACCACACACCATTCTCAATTGTACCTCTGCGTACTTGCAAATGACTCAAATTGCCAAAAATGGAAAGTTGGAATAAATTTTGAGAAAAAAACTTGGGATTATGCATGCATCCATTTTCTCACTGCTCGAGATTTTTTTTTGACCCGAAGCTGGAATACTTTCCCCTCCCTTGCTGTTGAAAATTACTATTTTCAAAAGCAGAAAATAAAAATGATGGAAACTAGTATCATCACTATGATCATCATCATCGTGATAGGAGTACTATACCACATTTTTCTTATTAAGATGCCATGTTCTGTAGTACCCACCCAGGCATTTTCTCAAAACATGGCTGATAGACTTGAGAAAAAAACAGCTTACTTTTTTCTCGTCAGCACAGCAGTATCTTTGCTTAATTACGCACGCTGTCGAGCTTCCTTCAAAATTTGACCGGAGAGGGAGAAGAACGCAACGACAAAATGCGAGGGTACAGGGATTTTCCAGTTTTACGTAAGCGAGTGCTCTCTGTCGTGATGTTCTTTTCTGGGTGACAGTAACAAGAAACGCGACAGGCTCATAATATATGTCTCGAAGCAAAAATGGTTGAGCGAATGTCGTAATATGCAATATGGCTACCCCAACACTAAAAAATATATATTCTGCAATCATCCCCAATTCTTCGGTACTGCTACATCAGATAGGAAAAGCATAAAGTTCCTTTTAATATTTGACAAGTACATGAAACGAAGGAAAACGGGGAAATGATAATAAGTATCTCTATTAAATGATGTCCTCCCGCTGTTGTCCTTCCGTTTAAAAAAGACTGCTTTTTTGTACTACACATGCATTTACGGCAATCGAGTGAACGCCTTCCGTCATATTCCGTTGTGATTATCATGTACCATTATTACGATTATCAGTATTATTCGTACCATTACGGTTGGTGGGTCGGTCGGCATCATCATTGGCATGACACGATGCCTTCCTACCTACAGTTACCATCTTGATGACTCTGCATTCTGTCTTCATGGAAGTGCCAGTAACGTTTACACCAGGGTCTATACATCCACATTATGTGTCCACCGTTGCTGTATGATATGATGATGATGATGGAGATGACGATGACGATGCGATGAGCATGCATCATTAATAGGCAAGCCAGCAGCCGCCATCATCATGATGACCAACCATGTAATTATCCCTTTTTGACTCATTATGACCTTCGGCTATTATATAACATAAGCAAGCAACCACCGCACCAGTACCACTATCATCATATTTATTCCGCTTAATAATAATTCTTACTGGCATGGCATCACCAGCATCCATCCATCCATCCTTAGTCTAAAAGTCTAACCAACCTGGTAGCAAGGTATGTATGCACGTCGGTCCGGTATAGTGCCTGTGGACATTTTAAAACAACCGAACCGATGATGATAATGATGATGAAGGTGAGGTTATATTACAACATGATAATTTTTTTCTTTCGCTATTCACGGTGACCTGTAATGTTACTTATAAAATCATCACCCGTACTACGAAAAAAATAAGCTTCATTCTATCATTATTGTTATTAATATTATTATTACACTTTTCTCCAAATTCTTAAAATATTTCTATTTATTAACGTTTTTTGCAAAATAGTATCACGAGTGTTTATTACATTCAGCGAGTATGTAAATCTAAGGTAGAAAAAGCAAACAGGGACAGGGAACCCAGCTTGTGTTCCCTGTGGGATGTAAATAATTGTGGGAAAAAATATTTCGTTTCGCAGTGGTACCTCCAGAGTGCCAGTCAGCCTCATTGTCAGTAGTAATGTTGGTGGTGCATGGTGGTTGTGCTTGTGATAGGAGGATGATTGCAGCAGCGCAACAAGCAAGGGAAATGTCAAAGAATTTACTATGAGCTTCTGATATTATTGTTGTTTTCCTTACATTCTTCAACCTGAGCAAGTGTAGGTATATTCACCATAAAATGTATGTAGTTGCGTCATCATCACGCTGCTCTCTGGTCTGTCCATCTATCTTTCTAAAAAAGACACGAGTTCACTTGTTTTTCTCTGCTGGACTGAGGATGATGATGATGATAATGATGACTGTGATGACTGATGACGAATGGCAATGCCAGACTCTCAAGTCGTGCTGCTTTTAGATATACATTTTTTTCACTACTCTGACTCTATCTATGCTATGCATGCTTTAAAAAAATGTTAACACGCTAAAATTAGCGAAACAATCAGTCATTGTCACTATTTTCCTGCTTATTATTTTCCTATTTAGCAGAGGGAAGAGGAAGCTTTAATACTATAACCTTGTCAACATTCGACATTACATCAGAGAGAAGAGAGTAGCACTCTGCTGTGTAGCTCCGTAGTCCTCGTCAAGCTTGGAAGATATAGCTTTTTAATGGGAAACATGTGGTCTTTTACACCTTGTTCTCACGTTTGTTTCTAATAAGCTATTAACACTGACTGACATGCAGAGAGAAGCAGAGAGACGTGCTAGCATGCATACCAGCACTATCATCATTATCACTATCATCTTCATCATCAGCATTATCATCCTCATAAGCAATATTATCATCGAGCTTTTCATGATTTAAAAAAAAACTAGTACTATAGGTAATAGATATTATTCCGTAATAATATTTTATTTGGCTAAAAAAAAGTTTGCCTGTAACAACATTAGTAAGCAATCTAGGTACTCGAGTTGATTTTGCCAATGTAGTGATGATGCGGGCAAAAATGTTTACGAGACAGATACCTAATAAAACTTTGAGGCTGTCGCTGTTGATCCTGACTGGACTAGACTGGGTTGATTTGATATCGGTTGGTTGTTGTTGACTCTTCTGGCTGGTTTTGTGGCTGCTATGCGGTGTCCACCCTTGTCCCTTTATGAATATGAATGTGAGCATGACGACGAGCTCTGTTTGGAAAAAGAGTATCAGTTACCAGCATGCTGATATGCTTGTTTTCAAACAATTTTCTACACATATGATATTCAAATATAATAAATGCTGCTGTGATCTTGATGGCGATGGCGGTGATGATGATGATCGTCATCTTTAAAAAGAGCAATGGAGAACGACGTGTCTTAAACTTCACTTAAACTCTCAACCTGTTGCTCAAACTTTCAACTCTTTTTTCATCTACCTAGAGAAAAAGATCACTTTTCAAGATAATTTTTTTGTGTCTTTTGCATATATTTTGTTTCTTTCTCTTTTTCTTGACCAGACATTAGAATAAAAAAGAGGATACCCATGGTGATCTTATCATCAGTATCATATCGTCAAAAATGTTTCACAACTCCCAGCTCAAACTTTTTTCTGTGTAGGAAAATTTATTAAAAAACTAAGCCAATTCATTCCGTCTTTTGACGTATGCATGCGCGTCTCCCATTTGCATAAAAAATACTCCTCCAGAGGCGAGAATCGGAGACACACGGACAGAGAGATTGAAAAAAGCAATAAATAGTTAAATTCGGGCATAATGAAATTCCAAATAATATAAACTACTTTTGCACACGCATTAACAGTCTACCTACATGGTTGGACAGGGAGCATGCAGGTGCGCAGAGTATTTTACCATCGTGCACAGCGGCCATGGCATTATGCAGATTATATACATAATATTTGGACCTATCATTACAATTCCTCCCATGCAAGTCTCAGTGCAGAGTCAAAGAGGAAAATGGAAGTAATGTAGCCACTTTAAACTACCATATCACTATCTTCATCACGATAACGTGCGCATTCTTTGTCTATCAGCGAGCACTATTAATAACACTAACAATTGTGACTACTGGATTACGTTTTTTTTTAAATTCCGTAAAAAAGGTTGGTGGGAGAAGCGAGAAACCCTTCTCTTGTCTTATCAAAATAGCAATAACAATAACAATAAATATTATTAATGCTTTCGAACGAAGTATAAAAACGCACGAGATTACAGTCGGGTCTCATATATGTGCCAGTCCCCAAGATATAAATGATGCTGCTAATCAGGACTACACGCTAGGCGAAAGTAATAAAGGGTCATGCTTTTTTAAAAGAAAACTGAGGAATTTAAACTGACATTCATTAAGGACTTGTATCATAACCGACGGGAAAGAGCAAAGGAATACGCTTAATTAATATCTTCTTTGAGTATTGTTGTTATTTATCATATTAACTAAATTGATCCTCATTTCCTGGCATTTACTATCATTTTTTGTCGTTTGTACTCTTCCGCGTTTGACTCAAGTTCAAAGTGTGCGGTAATTGAATTTACTTTCAAGTAACGGATCCAGAATCATTTTATATGAGGGTTGAAACTCGAAAGAAATACTGTACACGTGTAACTTTAAGAAGACTTTGTACTTGTAGGTGTAGATATAGTTTGAAGTGAAGCTAGTGAATAAAAATTTTATTTAGGAAAATATCATGCTCAAATATAGCATTTTGATCAACATGACAACTTTTGTAAAACCTGATGTAGCAATGTAGCATTTTCAATTACATACATGAATGCGCCATTAATAAGTACAATTCGTACATTCCTGACTTCATTTAGATGGAGACATTTTAGCATCTCAAAAATTCTTCCATCTCTCATTCGCCGTTTATGATATCAATTCCTTTGGAAAATCCTTGTAGCAATGGACACAAATGCGAAATATCTTACTCTAGAATGCAATCACGTAAACCTGTATCCGCTTATTAACCCAGGAAATGTTTATGCCCCAAGTCAATTTTCAATTTGGAGAAAATGCAATCGGAAAAGTATTATAATATTAATCGAGAATTTAAGAAAGCAACTTTTTTTCGCTCAACAGAGTTTTTCGGTGCTTGCCGACTTATTTCTAATGTAATTTGACCTCAACCCGACTCATGCTTAATGCGCGGTCGTGGTGCAAATTAGCATAATAGAAAATCATGGCCACGGGCATCGCCAAAGTACCTCAATCCACATTTCTTAAATTTGTTACATCTTAACGCATTTTTTGGTGAAATGAGTTTGGCTCTGACTATTTTCTACTCCGGAGAAATGTTGATACCGAATAATGTCAAAAGCAGATTACACTTGAGCTGAAATCATACCAGCAACATGAGCTGTGAAGAAGTGTATAATAATTCTAATAATAACGCTTTTGATTGGTTGCTTCTGCTGCTGGGGTATAATAGTGGTCGTGGTGATGATGATGGAATAAATTTAATTTGGAGCAATGGTTCCTCGTAATCATTCATGTCATAACTAAAACAACAGTAAGACATGCGTACATCATGCATACCACCGTACACACATCGTAATTATCCAGGAACTGGTTTAAAGCTTTTCTTCAAAAAAAGGAATCCAGCATCTATTCGAAGTTGAAGCAAGCAGGCAGTCTACTGTAACTACAATGGCTGATCCGAGCATCAGCAGCAACGATTTCCTCTTAGCATCATTTGCCGAACATTCCCAGTTGTTAAAATTTATTTATTTATTAAATGTGTGATTATCATGCAGAGGGGAAAAGGTGTTAAAAAAGATGATTTTGATCACACTCGTGTTCTTCTTGTTCATCCAAAGACCCAGATCCGGTTCCTTGTGGCAATGACGATTATGATGATAATGATGAATGCATGTTAGGCAGAACGTTCACGTTCTAATAGAACGTCCAGTCCAATACATGATAACCATGATACGTACGTAATTATAATGATACACTGAACTTCTCAGCTTACTACTACCATCAGGGCATGACCAGTTGCGGTTTTGTAGAAATTGGTGGTGGTGCTTGGCCGTCTGCTCCCGCTGAGACCAATTTGTGACTGTAACACCTTTATCCAGCCTCTTTTTTATGCAATGATCATTCCGTGTTGTGTAGTCTCCGTGGGTAATATTATGCCTCCCTTTTGCACTGCCCTGGCAGTTGTCCCTAATATTGCAGGAAATATAAATGAAACCATCCATTTTTTTCACTTTGCTCCTCATTAATAATTTCAACACATAGTCAATCTATTTTCCATGTTCTCTCTCTCTCTTTCTCGCTTCCTCCCTTTCACTTAATGTAAGTATTTGCTTGTTCGTCCCATTTTGGTCTTTTTCTATGCGCTTATTTTATCAACAAAAATCTCAGCGCAAAACCACTTGAGAAACTGTAAATCTCTGATATGAAATGGTTTAGAAAGGAATACTTCACAACATGAATGCACACTTGGTACAAGGGGGAATAGAGAGATAGACTGACAGAGAGAGAGAGAGAGAGATCATTTTTAGTATGTACTTAATTTTGTCGCATTGGATGTGTGGAGTGAACGAAAAATATTAATGTAGAAAAAAGTATGCATGATGGTAATAGTAATGATAATAACAATTTTGCTACGAGAGTGAGTGGTGTTTATTCATGCATTTCCATTTGCATGGCAATATAGCAATGCATTTCATACGAGAAAATAAATGGCTCATGAAATGGAATGAGCTGGCTTCCCTTATTTTCGCCTCACTTTTCCCTACGAGAGATTGTGTGGAGTGCCTCCGCTCACAATAGCAAAGATACTGGCTTTAAATTAAAACAAGAGTAATGCAGCGGCACGGTTGTGGCTACAATACCGAAAAACTGTGATGTTTGGCAATGTAATTCAATTGAACAAGAAGAAAAATGCAAATTAATGAAGCAATCTGCGTCGACGTTCTTATTTGCAAAGGTGATGTCAACCAAAAATAATGCATCTTGTCTATATGCCGCCGCGTTACTTTTCTCTCCCGCGTGCACTATCTTCATCCGAAAGGACGTGGAAGTAGTGGCGGTGTCATTGAGTTTTTTCTTTCGGCATAAATAAGTAAAATAGATAAATAACGTTTCCCTCCTGAAAACAGCTTGTAGTGTATGCAAATCAAGGAAGGGTGTGCATGTAGGAGAAAGGATAAATACATTTTTGTTCTTGGTGAATAAAATAGAAAGTAAAAGGCAAAAAGGAGGAAAAAATAAATCTCTCGTTTTACTTTCCTATGAAACGTAAAATGTAAAATAAAGTAGTAATAGAAATAACAGTAAATTTCCTTTTGATACTCTCTTCTCGGCGCCCCATTCCACAGCAGTCCACATATTAAGAAATACCTCAATATTGTAAAGCACAACTCTGCCAAACTGTATCCAGGCTTCAATTCTTTCTTTTAAAAAGAATATAGATACAGTAGCACAAAAGAATAAGTAGGAAAAGAACGTGACAAGATTACTGGAAAGATAGCATTATGTAAGTAAGTATGTAGAGTAAGAGTAATAATGTGTGATGTTTTTAACGGGATGGATAGATAAATGGATAGGAAACCACCACGAGCTGGGAATATGGAAAAGGATCTCTAGAGGGAATCTGTTATTTAGCACAGATATTTATTTATGCACACAGTGTCAGGAATGCCTCTCCTCGTCCTGATCCGGAAAAGGAGGGTAGTAGTTGTCGTTGTCGTAAAAGTAATAAAACTTTATTATCATTATTGTCAGTTTCATGCTCATCGTCAGGATGAGCATGCAAGGCGCACAAGGAAAAAAACAGAAGCTGCAGACAAATCCGGGCACATGGTTTGAGGATGAGCGTAAATAGGAAAAAGAAGCGAGATGCCAGTGTCAGTCAAAACATTTAAAGGAGCTGTTTTGGCGTTAATGATGACATGGAGATTGTCGTCTTTTTTGGCATTGTCGTGTCGTCATTGTAGGAATAATGGCGATAATAATAATAGTATTGAAAAAACGTACCATCCCTCCTTTCAAGAATCTTATAATACTGTCAAAAATAGGATAATAATACTCTTTTCTCGGGGCATGTGTGCTCGTGCTGCTCAGTAATACCTTTTTAGCAGGATGTTTTGCTGAAAAATAAACACATACATGGCTTCACCATCACCATGCGAACTATTACTCTGATGTTATTACGGATCTTTATTTAGCATGTCAGCGTCAGGATCAATATTTTTGCATTCTCTTTCCCTCCAAACAGAATTACATCCTATTCGGCTGAATTTAGATTTTTTGACTTATTGATTACCCATTCCGGGTTTTGTCGGTAGGGAAGTGAAATGATGTAGCGAAAAATTGCATTGTTTAGTTGGAGGAGCCGAAGTGCCATTTTTTTCTCTTTCTGGGAAAGGAGGACAAATAAGGACAAAAATAAGACATCTTTTCTTTTTCTTCTTCTCCTTTGCGTGACTATCATCACCATCTACGGTAACACCAGGCTTGAATGCTCACCATCTCGACCTTTCTTCTCTAGCTGTTTATCTCGGTAGGCGCGTGAAAAGAAATACTTGTGATTTTGACAGCTGCGAAGTAGTTGCCAGTTTCTAGACAATTTTTCTTTACTAACAAAACGTACCACACTATTTGCATATTTCTGTAATGCTTTCACCTGCAGACGTTCAGTACGAAAAGCATGTGCAGTCACCAAGATAAAGACACGGTTATGATGATTACTTCGGCACTGCCAATGAATGAGGACGAGGTTCAGGTGGAATCGGAGATTTTCATCATCATCCAATCACTATTCCATCTTATATCTTCATCACTGTGCGCAAAGGATTTGTTTCTGTTGCGTTTTGTGTATGTAGACACACATCAGCAACAAAGAATAGACAGAGTAAAGGCTCATCAAAAGAAAAATAGTACCAATCTTGTCGTATCATCGTATACATTCTGCAATGGCAATAGGTGTCAAAGGAGAAAATCATTTTGGGTTCCCTCAATCTCTATCATTATGACGCATTCGGCTGACTTGGTATCTCCATGTGGCATTGGCACACCAACAAAATTATCTGTTTCACCAGCATTGTTGCCTGGTCTTTTCGTTTACTCGTACACGAGCAGAAAGCACTTCATCGACTTGAAGAACGACAGGGACTTTTAAGGATAGTAAGTTCATACCAGAAAATGGAAAATGAATACGAAATTGAAGACCCACTTTGATTTTTCATTTGTTGTCGTCATCATCGCCAAGTCACTAGAATGAGAAACAACAACGCAAAGAGCTACGCAGAAAGGAGACGCTTTTCCCTACTTGATGTTTTCATGCTTGTTCTGTGGTGTCGGTGTTTCTATTCGAAGCAGAGAGAAGGAGAAGGCGATAGTTTCTCGTGGCTTTTCATTCTTTTCTTTAAAGAAAATAAATGGGGACAGCCTTATCATATTTTTTCCAATAAGAAAAGCATTCTCAGAGAAACCGAAGTAGCGGAGATACTGAGATACTTACGTATGTATATGACGCGGTTTTTGTTGTCACGGTGATGATGATGATGATGATTGTGATGTTGCGGTGTACTGACTTGACTGAATTAGTACACTGCTCTGCTATTGGAAGGAACCATAAATTTGCAAACAATATTCTATTTTTTTCTGCTGTAGATATCTACAAGGGAATACCTATACTGCATTGACATCATTATTATTATGATGATCGTGATCGTTTATATTTAAACCCGGTGTAGTATTAGGATTACGTCGAAGTCGAAGTAGAAGTCGTCCCATGTTTCAGGGAATATGTTTCAGGGAATATGTTTCAGGGAAGTGGGTCCCTTACTGTCATTTCCTTGTTGGTAGGAAGCGGAGTCATGCGAAAATGCCACAAACCATTTTTAAAGATGAGTTCGAGTAGAGAGGACGGTGACACAGTATGGTGTATAAAGAGGCTCCCTCACAGAGGAGACGGAAGACGAACAAAAAAGAAATTGAACTTAAGTAGGGACCTACTTTGACGGGCTTGCCTGTCTGTTTTTTCCTGGTTGTGTGTACTTAAATGCGGTTATGTATTTTTTTCTGGGGACTTTGGATTTGACTGGAAAAGAGATTTTTCCTCTCACATCATCGTCATAATATGTAGAACGTGGGCTGATGATGATAATAATGTTGGGGAGTTTTTCGTCTGGATACGCGAGAGAAAGTATGCTTAGGCAAGTTTCTGTGTGCCCAGAGTTGACATGTATATTGCTGCTCCCGAAAAAACACTTACTTTCATTCTCAATACAATATTACCAGTGTATGTGTATGCCGTGTACATGTTTTAAATGTCTAAAGTGTGTGCAAGGAAATGGAGAATGAGTTTTGAGGGAGAGAGAGAGAAGATGGAGAAGCTGGGAAAATGCATTCATGCCCCATCTCACCCTCTTTCATCCATGCATTATACAATAATATATTATCATTCAAACTCAAAAAATACACTCAAGCAGCTTAAGAACCCATGATAAGTTGAGTGAAGAAGAAGAAGCAGCAGCAAAGCAAAATTATGAATGAATGAGCCACCCGCTACGTGTACTCCTCCCGCATGACATTATTATTGTCAGCCTATTTCTTTCTTGTTCATGCACTGTTTATGATATGGTGCGCAGCGAGGAAGAAGAAAAAATCTCAAACTTGTGTTTTGCGGCGACGACGACGACGAAGAAAAAGTAGAGGGAAAGCGACACATAGGATTGTTGAACGATCAGTTTTAGCATTCTAAAGTTTGTAAAGTTTTGGATGTTATTTTACGGAGATATGCCCGTCGGAGTTAGTACCTTTCTCATACAAAACCGGAAAAAAATACGTAAAAACACACTCACTCACTGAATTTTCCCTTTATTTCTCCATGCACTTGACTTTTTTGCCATTGTTGCCATTTATCAAATGATAAATGAGTCAAGATTTTGACCTAACCATTTTGAAAAGGAAAACACATTTGAGTCTCCGCGTTGCAGCACTTGTTTACGTTTTTCCAGTATTCCTGTTATTATTTTTTATACGCCTGAACTCGTCAGATCCGTCTGCTGTTGCCATTTCATTTTCCGAAGTAGTTGAGAAAATAAAATTCTGGTGACTGATGACTAATTTCTCTGTGTGATAAGGAAAAGAGCAACCCAAATGATAAATTGGGTGCTTCACTGGGCTGTATTAAAAAGGTTAGAGATGATACACACAGATACTGGCGGTTACTGGAGGGTTCGGTTGGGCAAAAAAGTGTCCCTGTCACGAAACATTTTCAAATAAAAATGTCAACGTGTCTCAAGTTACTCACTTATTCGTTATGCGTGGCTACCTCTCTCCTCCTGGCATAATATTTGGATACTATTTTCGGGCATTAAAAAGGGAAACACGGGAGAAGCCACTTTTAGTCAATTGATGATAAATGAACGTCAGATGAATTGACATTTTAAGTATTCACCATCACCAGCAGCACCGTCGTTATTCTCATGATCCCGTATATAGACATACGTATGTATAAGTATAACTTGCTAAAACAGGCATCCCCGTTTTTTCGGGGCGATGCCAGAAAGTATAAAAAAGACAACTACAATATCGCATTTTCTCAAGTGGTCTTCAAGTTAGAAGTGGTCGTTAAATGCAACACAATGCAGTTGATTCCTTACTGATTCCTTGCGGAGAGTACCATCCAATCCTACGCTACAAAAAAGAAAGGCAAAGAAAATTTGGAATAATTCAACGCCGACGTGCATCTAAAATTTCCCTTACCCGGTTACTTGCTCCTTTTATCAGTTTTTTTGTTTATTTTTATATTCTAACTCAAGTATGCAAATATAAATAATTTCTTTCTCTAAAAAGAGTAAGTCCACGACCGCAATATGGTAAAACCTGATGATTATGATGCAGAAAGAATTTTTATATTTAGATTTGGACAAGAAAAGAAAGTACATATCAACGTATGTGCGTGCGTCTTTTGTCGTGTGGACTTTTTCGATTCAAGTATATGGAGAATGAAAACAGTCTGAAAAAGATTGACAGTTTTTTCATAACGCTTTTGTGAAAGTTGAAGCTTTAATACTCGACGTTCTAGTGTGGTTTCCCTGCCTTAGTAGCTACGTTAACACAACTTTAACAAGCTTCAAAAAACCGTGAAAGCAACCAGCAACCCTTTCAATTTCTCCAAAAAATAGCATTTTTTCTCGGGGAAAGGATGTATAAAAAAGAAACAACGGCTTTATTTATTATTTATGCATGTCCTTGTACATTTCCATAGAAACTCCCTTTTCTACAGAAATTGATATCGTTGTTGTCATTTAAGTTATGAGGCAGAGTAAAGCAAAGATGACAATAATATCATTTTGCCAGTACTTGACTACTTGGATGGAGATTGTGAAAGGAGGAAAATGAAAATGGAAAGTACATGTAATAATGTAAATACACATAGAATGTCGTAAAAGCAGTCGCGCAATGAAAAAGACAGCAGATTGTGTACATTACCAAATCGTGACTATGTGTAAGGAATATTCTTCTTGGTAACGAAGAAAACACATACCTCGTTAACAGTTTCATTACGTAGAGAAATGTAAATATCGACAAACTGCAAGTAGTAGGGGTTGTGGTGAAAACTGCTCGGGGGATTTCCAAAAAGACTGGGTCAAACTAGCCATACAACCTTGGGTAGTTTCTATTTTATTTTTCTCAAGCATTACGACTACAACTGCTGCTACTGCTGTTCCCCATTAGTAAATAAATGGTAGTCTTTACTCAAGTGGTGGGTGATATAAAGTTTGCCTTGGTGGTTTCTATATGGAAGAAGAAGAAGCTGGCATGTACTTATATAATTTCCTTGGTGCACCTTCCTTCCTTCAACTCAACTAGCATCCGAATATTGACGATCATTTTCACCGAGATCGTCATTACTTTTGATGTTTGTTAGGCGTATGGTGAGTGGTGTGGTTTTGGTTTATCTTGTATCTGAATCTGGCGTAAAGGGGACTTTGACTACATGCTTGTGTTTGTACCATGTACCGCATCGTATAAGTAGGTATGTATCTTAATGTGTATCTATTGCTATCGATTAGAATACCCGTACTCTGAAACAAACCTCGTTTCTCAGTACGTAATCTGACGCGCCATAGAAGGTAGGTGGTGAGCAGTAATGATTATGATGACGAAAAAGGTAAAGAGCAGATGGTTATGTTTCCATGTGTGTACGATGCAAGCATTTAAGTATTTTTCAGTTGAAAATTAAATCAAAGGACTAAAATTCAATAATCCCTTTCGAAAATGTACAAGGACACACAAATAGGGGCTAGGTAAGAGAATTGGATTAAAATTCGTAACATAATTCTCTTTCACATTTACTCGGAGAAAATAAAAATAAACATGTTTTTGCTCTCCCCGTTGGGCACTATACTGCATATATGTAATATTATTGTAAAACAACTTGCGAATTATGGTGGTACTACTTGCTGGTGCTTTTGGTGGACCTATTTATATTTACTCAAACATATACACACAAGCAAAGAACCGCAGATATCGTAGGAACATACGGGCCCAGTTGTTTCTCACAGTGAGAAGATGGGATTCCACAAAGGGATTTCCACGATAAATCTCTGACGTTGCTGCCAGTAGTGGCGGTGGTGGTTGGTGGGTAGGTAAACGAACGAGAGAAAAAAAATACAGTACAGCGAAAGGGATACATAGCTGTGTAGATGTATGAGAAGCAGGAAGACAAGAAGAAAGAAGGGAGAAGTTGATGCTTGCTCATTACCATATGATCAACTTGGTGAAATGGTGATGGTAAGCAGTTCCACCACTATCACCGGATGAAGCTTTCGCGTTATGTTCCTTTTTCCGTTTTCTTCTCTCTGGTGTACACACTTCAACCCTCTAAAAGGGATCGCCGTTTACACCAAAACTCACAATCAGAGGAGAAAGAGCATTGCATCATTGGATGATTATAGGAGGATGACGGCGGTGGGTTGACTTGGCAGAGGTAATTTTGATACTTATGTGGATGATGATAGTGATACTAACAATAATGTGGTGCGTAAATGATGACGATGATGAAATGAAAATGATAAGAAACTGTGGAGGAAGTCCCACTGACAGTGCTGGAGTGCAGTTCCATAAGTAAAATGTATAAATAAATAGGCAAGATAATATGGTACTGCTGATCAGGATGATGACGTTTTAAGCGGAGGATGTAAAAGGAATTATTCATGACCAAGATGAGGATGATCAAGATGATGACGGGGATGGAAAAGCGGAACGTGCATTTTTGTATCTATAAACCTAAATAATATGCGGAGGGTATAAGTAGAGAAGAAAATGGAACTAGCTTGACAACATAAGTATAAATACATGTTTGATGTGGTACAACGTTGCACGGGGAGAGAAACGCGATTGCATAATATTGCACAACAGGGTCGTCATGCGACAGTGAAGTTTTGAGTGGAGTAGCGTAGTTTCCAGAGAAAAAATGGTGAATATGAAGGCGATAAAGGCAGTGAGAAAGTAGGGGAGAGAACAAGAAGGAAAGTAAGGAAAAAAAGAGTTTTAAAAACTCATATAAAGTAGTAAGAAATGTCAGTGAATGAGAGTAGGGGACGATGAAAGAAAGAACAACATGTCTATCAACTTGAGATTCTAGTTGCATCATCCGTTCCGTCATTCTGCAAGTTTGTCCTGGTGATCGGGAAAGGCAAAAGCAAAAAGATACAATGCATACCCAAAATGTGAATGGTGATGGTGTGGAACGGATATATTGGTTTGTCAACGACAAAAATAGATCCATTTCAATGAAGGATCCATGTTTCAGAGGGTTAATGCATTATACCGGTTTTTCGAGCAAGTGTAGTGATATTCATAATTATATGTACATGTTTTGCATTCGCATTTCGTGTACTGCATCATAATCATAATAATAAATAACAAGATTCATTAAATAAATTAAGGATAAATTGCGTAAATACGGTTACAGCTTTATTGGTTTTGTTGAGAATCAAAGTGTTTTGCGTTGAAAAGTTGGGAAAATCTACTTGTGTTTGTGAAAACTCATTCTCTCCCTCTCTCTTTGACATGTTTTCCTAATAAATTACGCATTGTGACATCAACATGCTCGTCAAAAAGCAGGCAGATTTGAATGTGATTTCGGTAATTCAAAGGCTTAAAAAGAGAATTAATTACTACGAAAGCTGACAGTGAGGAAAGTCGAGTGAAAAGCTCATATAAAATGAAAACCCCTCGTTTTCCACTCTTTCTCTCTCTCTCTCCAGCTTAAATAATAATAATAATACGGACATTTTATTTGCCTGTATTTATTGTTTGCATTGTTTTTGATCTATCCACTTTCCCCATTCCCAATTCCATTCAACTCCACTCATTATATCTCCATTTTGTTGACGAACAACCCTCATCATTTGTTTGTAATATGTTTGCGTGATGAATAATGAACGACGTCCAAAGTTGTACGTAAACGTTTTTCTCTGGAAATCGTTTCATTTCGCCTTTTATCTTTCTCCCAGCAAACCGCTTAATAATAGAGGAATCCCGCCAAAGATTTCACTTACGTACAACAGTTAGCACAAAACTTCTGTGCCAACTGGTCGTTTCGTAACCCTCATCACCCCACATGTGGCAGCTACTTTCAATTATGCACCTACCCACCTAAATAATTAACATAACAAATTGAAAACCTTCATGTAGCAATGTAGCAGTAGTGAGGCTTCAAGTTCACCTTCAGCCCAAAACCAATTGTGGAATTTCTTTATAACAACTTATTTTCACTTGGTTGGTGGAATGAGAGCACACTGAAATATTTTCTTACTTTCCCTCCTGAACAACATCTTGCCTTTTTCTGTGCCAGTTTCATAGTAATCTCATTTTATATGCTCGTTTGATCTGATCCCTTTGCATCCTTTTTATACGCATACAAGATATTAGGTATACTTGTGCTGCTTCTTATAGCACGTCATGAAATTGAAAGTCGGCCTCCCCCTCGACCCCCTTTCTTTCTCCACCGCTGAATTTTAACAGAACACCAAAAACAAAAACAGACGATGATGTACTGCGCAGTTTAGTTTGTGGCACAGAAAAAAAAATCTTGCAGTTTCTTATGTTTTGGGTATTATATTGTCTACTGCTACTACACACCGAGCAGAGGCAGGAAAATTTATGGTAATGGCATAACAAGGTAAAGAGGATCCAATGATCATTGCCATGATGATGAATAAAAGAGAGAGAGAACGAGATAGAGGGAAAGCAATAAAAAGAGAAATAATGACATTCAAATCAAATCCCGGGATTCTTGCTCCTCCACAACACTTTTAACCTACACTCCTACCCCTCCATTCTATTTCACCTCCTTCCTCCCACGAAGGTATTTTCCGGATAATCACATTATAAAACGGAATATATAATGTTATCTATTTATTTTTATATTATTGCATTATTACATTTTCTACATTCCATCGTCACAGTAGCGCATAGCCAGAAAAATGTGACATTTTCCTCCTCCTCCTTTGTCCCCTTATGATGTAGCAACACAACCACATTTCCTTTCATCCTTCCCTTCGATATACACACATAGTAGTTCTAAACAATATGTCATTATCTTTGCCATACTCCTCTTTTGCAAACAACCAGACGATATTTTTGGTTTCTCCTCACAACATAAAAAAAATACCGTCAGCATCTCAGCATACCCAGCAATATTATTATTTTGCTCTTTTTGAGAAACCACAAGACACAACAAAGAAAAAAGACAGTCTATCCATTTTCTAACACATTTTATGTCGTTTTCCTATTTATCTACTACGATTACTAAACACATCTCTTTTTTTCTCCGGAAAGCACCCCGGTGGTGGTCTTTCTGGTCTCATCTGACATGGCTTTGGTCTTTTTTACTACTGTTTTACATCACCTTACCTTACTACCCAAGCAAACATAAATGCGAGGGATAAATCCTTTGAGATTTCACTTGACTTTTCTGTTTTTGTCTGCTCCTGACGACAACAAATACGTTTCGTTCGGACAAAAAGACTCACGAATGCACAGACAGAAAAACATTTTGAAGTGGAAGCACAGCAGTTCGCGGCAATATTGTAAAGCAAGAGAGGTAGAAGAATACCTTCGCTCTCCTCTCTAAAACATTTATAGTCAGTCAGTCAGCCAGTCGACCGAGAACAAGAGGAATATTACAAAACAACATGGACAACAAAAGTTTCACAAAGAGATACACAAGTACGAATGAATGCACTTGCTCTACGTACAAAGAGCCTTTAGAAAATTAGCGTATTATTTGTTTCCCTGCTCGAGTGGGTGGGTGGCTCCGTCTTGTGCATGGATGCTTCGTGTAATCAAATTGACATTTGTAGCAGGTACCTATAAATATGATGCGCCTCTTTGCGCTATCCTCTCGTCTTGTCCTCATCATCGTCATTTCACTTATTATGTAATACATAACAATACCAGTAATAATAACAAAAGAAGCAAGAAAAATGACTGAAAGCCACGCGTGCTAATGATGAACCGATTGTGCTTGTCGTGTGTGTACACATGATGTACGAGTGCATGTGTGCAGGGACACAGACACAGTCCTTATCCTCATAGCCACGTTCCACGCCAAGAATCATTAGCTGTCTATTGATTTCATTATTATTGAATTTCAAACCATGCTTGAGTACACCCACACATGTACGCATACGTATGTTTGTACTCACTGCTCCAGGAATCTTTTAAGCTGCTGTAATTTCACAGTACAGTATGCTTAGTTACGAATTGAGGATGATTTTGATTTATGCTTATTGGCTGAAGCTCATCTTCAAATTTTAGGTTGTTACAATGACATGGTGGATCAATGCGTTAAGTCATCTTTTTTTTTACCACCACAATAGACCAAACGCATTTTAGGACGGAATTTGCCGTCGGGAAAAGATTAACAGGGCGTCCTCCGTTTATGCTATGTTACCACTACTATAACTCAGCTCAGTAGTCCTTCTCTTTTACGTTTGCGTGTCTTTTCTGGACAGATGACTTGACAAAAAGTAAAAGCAAACACACGCACTTACACATATATCTATACAGTTTATTTAAAGTTAGAATCATTTATCATTGTCACATTTTGAAAAAGTATGTTTGTTGACGATGACGATGGAAAGTTATAACTCGGTATTTTTATCGAAATGCAGAGTAATAAAAACATGTATCGGAGATTTCGTTGCCGCCCATATTTGCAGCACTTTGTGAGCACTAGCTAAAAGGGCTTACAGTGAAGATAGAAAGCTTTCATCTTTACGCGTTTGTTTTTTTATGTGGTTTCGTTTTCCGTTCAACCAGAGTTCATTTCACCATTACCTCATCATCATTCTCCGGTTTTCCTTATGTTGTTTTTCATCTGTTACGACTGGCCAAGCTCCATACTAATTAATTGAGGTTGATTGAACAATATTAGTTTTTCGTTGCAAAACAAGACGGGGAAAGGAGAGCAAGCAGAAAAAAGGATTGGAACTCTTCGAAACCAGACAATAAGAGCGAGTCCTTTTTCTCTTGTTGTTTTTGTTGTTGTTCGATTCCTCTTTTTTCCACTTCCTTGTTTTCCCATTTTCTTTATTTATTACTCTTGACTGATTCATCATGATGTGTTTTATCCTCTGCTGCTTGTGCTCCCTTTCTAAAGATACGACATCAAGGAAGAAAACAATTTCCCGTCTCTTGGTGCTCGTCGTGACGCTGCTGTTGGTGCGTGGTGGTTGTTGTTACAATAATAATGATGAGAAACAAGAAGGGGTTGTGTGATGTGGTAGCATATTGGGCCACATACTTGCACAACTCACGCACTTACTCAAAGTAACTTGAGAATAATATTTGTTGCGTGGAGAAGATGGGACGGATGTTACAAAAATAATATTATGTATCAAAAATCCTCCGCTTATTGGTTACTCTACATAGGCTTGCCTGCTACCTTGACTGTCTATCGTATTTAGATTAGATGAGCAGAGAAAAATGAGCGGAGAAACTTTCCATGAACTCTGTTCGACTTATATTGTTTTTCTTTTTGCTTTAACAACAACTGAGAGAGAAGGTATAAATAAGCTAGACATATTATTTGGCATTGATATGGAATACGCCCTTCCGTTTCCCATCTCTAGTATTGATCATGAGGATGATAACAGGGAAAAAAGGCAACATGAATCATTTAGCAAGCCTCCAAATTTTGTCTTCTTGCATTTTTTGTAGCTGCTTTTAGGGAAGGAAGGAAATTCTGTCTTAAATGAAATAGATGGATCATCTCATCATCGTCATCATTGAACAACCATCCCTTGCATGCCGCTGCTGTACTTTCACATGTGTTTCTACTACGTTAGCAACAACAAGGTAGGCACGCGGGCTTGTGTCGGAAAATTGAGACAGGTGGAAATAAAATATATTATGCGAACTGGAAAAGTTGGGCTACTCTACGAGTACACAAGATACAAGTGGGTGTGTGTTACTCCTGGTTGGCTGGCAGGTGAAAAACACAAGTTGATATCAAGCCAGGGTAGTTTTCTTCTTCTAAATATTCTTCGTCGTTGGAAATTTGTTTTCAATCCTTAGGGATATATGCAGTAACGTAGAGAAACCTTGTGTGACTGAACACACCAGTAATTGATCATTTTCATCAAGCAAACAAACAGTCTTCTGGTACAACATGGGTATACAAAGTACTTGCACAAGAAGGGATAGACATTTTCTTGTCAAGTTTTGTAGCATAGTATACAATATATGTGTATGTGGCAAGCAAGGGAACTTTCACAAGAAATTACTGAATCTCGTTGTTAGATTAGATGGATGAGAGGGAATATCACCTGGGACACCGCTTTCTCTCTCTCAATATCTCTTGATGAAGATGAGTTTTTGTAAAGTTTCACCTGAAATTGGGTAGCAAGATAGCACGTATTTAGAAATTTGAATGATTCCTTGGAATAAACAACAGCATTCCTAGGTCCTAGTCCAGAAATGAGGGGGTTAGAGATAGATACATAAAAAGAGTTATGGACATTGTTTAAGATTTTCTTACGGCATTTCCAACTACAATTCACTACAACTACTTCAAAATTGCTTCCAAAAATTATGTTCAGGTATCCACTTGCAGTATGACATCGATATTCATCTTTTTTCTCGGTGTGTACTGTCAACAAGAGCAAGGAAAATTTGATGGAGAAAATCACTTTCACTTTTTTCATGCTCCATTATTCCCGTCATTCTTGTATGATCCATACAACTGGCATTCTCCCTCACCCTAATACACTTTTTCGAGACAACGTGTATGGGCACGCACACTCACATTATCACTACGCTTATCGCGACAGAGATGCGTTGGTTGTGGGTGGGTGTATGTGTGATGAGGATGATGATGATGAATGATGAGAATGTATTCATGCATTTTGTCTACGTCAACACAACTACGTGACATGACTAGGATGACAACTTGGTATATCCATAATATAATATGAAAACGGGCAAAAAAGGAAGTGCAAGCAGAGAAAGGGCTGGCTTCTTGTGCAGTAGTGGTGAGAGTCGTGGGGATAATAGGTATGATGGTGGCTTCATTCGGAATTCATGATATTCACTTTGATACGGTTTTGGTAACTTGTGTTGTTTCCTAGTACGCACCACGAGCTCTTCTTGTCAACATCATATTATAATAAAACATCACACATGGCATTGCACTTTAAAAGTATAAGTCGTAGTTTCTCTTCCTTTTATGCCAAGAGAAAGTCAATACTGCACCGAATGAATCGCGGCGGCATAAATGACGCGAGGAATGGATGATGACATTGAGAATCATGTCAAAACTTGGGATTTTGACATGATAAATGAATTAATTGATTGAAAGGATATTCAAAAGCGCGTGCCTTTTGTGTAAAGTGCTTATTTTTTATGCTGCTTTAGCTTACTAGTATATCGCTGATGCTCGCTAGCAATAATTTATGCTCGACTGATATTGAGATGATGGTTTTATTGATGAAGAGAGAATTAATGTTTGGAATGTCTTTTATGTTTGTGCAGTAAGTGAAATTGGCGTAGTGAACGAATAATTTATTTAAAGGCAAAATGTAAAAGTTAGAGCTTGGATGTATTACGAGTTTTCTCACAACCTTCGCGTTTTCATTCTACTTTCTAGCTACGTCATCACGTGATGATCTCCATCGCCGAGTTGGTGGTAGGTGCACCAGTAACAACATGAAAGTCGTCTTCAAAGTGTGCTGTCATCCTGGAGAAACCTCCTCACAGAGTAAGTTGAATTACAGAGCTTTACATGAAAATCAGTGTATGCTATGCAACGTTTCACTGGACAAACCATGCACCTGCTCAGTAACCCAAGTGTGCTTAGTTGGCCACCAGTTGGCGAGTTTTGAAGTGGACGCATGGTGGCGTGACAGTATGCATGATTGTAAAATTAAATCTAAATGTAAACTAAAAACCTTTGTTTAGGCTCCACATCAGCTCCAGCACTTCCCCAAGTCCCTAGATTTAGCACACCCCGTGCATCCACGGCAAGCAGCGCCACACTCTCTCCCAGGAGACCTCTGATTGTCTACAACTCTTCATCATCAGCGTCCAAACCCAACAACAACAACGTTTATGGCCGCGTCAACAACAACGACACCAGCATCATTACCAACAACGACCACTACTACCCCCGGACTCAGGATCCCCTTTACAACAGTAAGAACATTCTTGGCGGCGGCAGTGGTGGTGTCGGTGGTAGCAGCAGTAGTAGCAGTAGTCCAGCAAGCACAAGTACCACAAATATCCCACCACAGCCTTTCCCAGCCCATCCACCAGTCACACGCTACCCTCCCAAAAAGACGCAGTACGCTAACAATCCCAATCATAAACCACCCTCCAAAAAGAGTAAGTCTTAGTCACTCCATTAACTTTAAATACACTATTTTATTTTTCCCATTTCATTGTTCATCAAATTTTCACTCAAAAGAAAATGGTAGCTATTGCATGGAACTGACGATACATCATTTTACACGGTCAAACACACACATACGCCATACACACCATTCACAATACATTCATAAACACGATCGTAAAAATAATAAAAATATACACGCATACTACCATACCCACCTAGGCTACCTACTCACCTATTCCATATTTTCTTTGGCAAAGAACCAGAAAAAATTGACTGTTAATTTTTTTCTTCATTTTTTTGCTCCGTACAAACGTACCATCGGCTAGAGTGTAAAAGTTTGCTGGCATCAAAATACTTTTATTGCCACTTCTACTTGGGAGACACACTTTTCTTTTGTTGCCTTGATTTTATTGCCCCTTTCTTCTCACTCTCAGCTCAACAAGTGTATGCCGATATTCAGTCTCACAGTCAGTCAATTCGGAAAAATTTATACTCTTTTCCTATTATTAGAACATTCATTAGTATTGGTGATCACGTAAA
>JAHZNB010007647.1:0-12389 GCA_027744295.1 Callyntrura guangdongensis | reverse complement strand
TGACATTGCATGACACTTTTGACCAAGCGAACGAAAATACGCTCACATCGTTTGAAAGAACTTAGAAACACACCTACCTAGCCAGTGACCACACAGCCACTACTAATACCTTGCTGGTTGGATATATATTTGTCACATAGAAAATACATGGCATGTGGCGTTCGTTGTTGGACAGATGTTTTATTTTGGGTATTATGAAATGAATAATGCCACAATTATTTCATTGCTCGGTTGCTACATTCTTTGCGAAGGACTCCACATAACCTAAAACAAAAGGATGTGAAACAAAATACCTATTTTTACGGTGTTCAATAGAGCAGTAAACTGGTCTTAAGTGTGGAGAACCAAATGCAGTTAAATAAACTCTTATACTAGCTTCTAGCTTTACATGATTTTAGGCATAGATGAAAACAAAATAAAATCCCCAACAGGTATATGATGAATATAAAGGGCAATTTTAAAACCACATGCTCGGTCTTTGGCCTCGCATGTGGTTTTAAAATTGCCCTTTAGTTTTAATTTTTTATTTAATTGAGTATATAGTACAGTTAACAGTTCTTATGATATAACATTAAGTTATTTAATTAAAAATTACAGAAACATATTTACATTTGGTCTAAGCACACTTTAACAAGTCCTTCAGGACGTTTACGACAAATACAACAAGTGGGTACCGTTGTAATACAATCTATACAGTATGCAAGGTGAGCACAGGGCAACATCATGAATTCAGCTACCTTCACTAGACAGATTTTGCACCGATGATTTTCCAAATAGTCAAGAAGAAGTTTCATATCTACAACATAATAAAAATATTTGTATTTAAGGAAGCTTTGTGTTTATTTAAAATAAACTCACCAGAAATCTTGTTTTCAGTTGTATCCTCCGCAGAGTATAGATTTTGTAACTTTTCCTAAACACAAGAAAACATCAAATGAAAATTCTTAAAATAAATAGCTTAAATATAATAAGTAAACATTATTGAATAAATTTAAAAAATCTATTTAACCGAAGAATTTCAAAATTATTAGGAGTTTGTGAGCTGCTACTATTTGTATTCCAGAAAAAGCATTTTTGGGTAGAGCGATGAAGAAGAAGGAAAGGACACTCAACACACAATATTGCATGCTCAACCCAAGGGTTCTCATATGGGAACCATTCTGATTTTATACTTCCACAATAGAAACAATATGTCTTTTTTGAGCAACTTCCTTGATAAAAGCCACAATTTGCAAGCTGAACAGCTGATGGTATAAAGTCTGTAGCTGGCCAGTCAACAAAGCTCTCTATACGCGAGTTCACATTTGCCATTGAAATGTTTTCTATATGTATACGTATTGTGTTTATAACCCTTCCACCCATTGTTGTTACTTGTATATTATCTATCTACCAAAATTATGTGAGCTCGGAGTGGAAGCTGATGATGGTCTGAACGATGAATGAGCCTGATCTTTTATACTAACCCAATCTTTCAATTTACTTTTTAATTGAATAAAATAGTTAGGACTATCACCAGCACTTTTAACATCCGATACATGTTCAAGATCCTTAGCAAGCATTTTTCTCACATCATTACGCATTAAAGACAGTGGTACATTAATCCGCTTAATACAAAGAAGAAACCGATTAGTACCTTTTGGAGCTGCAGACCATTTTAAATCATGAACTGTATATGAAAGCAAATCCACAATACTACTTCCAGTTAGTAACTCTTCGTTAAAAAATATTACCTCACCATGTTTATTCCAGTTAATTAATTCAGGATGTTCTTTTAAACACAGCATTATTTCACCAGCTTTTTTTCTACATCTATCGGGAAGTTTCGATAGCAAGTGCAAATCTAACTTTGATAATGTAACCTCATTTACGGTTGATTTAGAATCATCAGATTTATCACTATCAGTAATATGTTCTTCACTAATATTCTCTTCACTATTCTCTTCACTATTTTCTCCACTATTTTCTTCAGTACTAGTCCGATCCAACGTAGTTAGAGTGTTTTCACTTGATGTTGTAGTAGATAGTTTATTTATATCATTATCAACACTTTTTACTAAAATAGGCATGTCAAGAATTTTTTCAAATTATCTCCGATTGAATTCATTAGGCTTCCATACATAGAAACTTTGATATCATCAGGAATATTTTTACAGTTAAGTAAATCATGTACATTTTTGTTTGCTTTTTAAGTGATGATTCATTTAAATTTTGGGTAGATGCTTTATTTAACTGAGTTAACCGATTAAAATCTGATTCGCTAATTAGTTTCATTCGTTTCGCCATATTAAAATGCTGACTGAACTAAATTTCGTAAAAGATTAACACCTATGCACGATACCAATGGCGTAATGATGATTGGTAAAATTTCAATAGATCTTATTAGCCACTTTCTTTTATTGTTTGTACTCACAGACCGCTTAGCTAATTTACGTAATAATTCGGAATGCTCTTTTAACTTTAAATATGTTGTAACGTTAATTTCCAACTTGCCCTGCAAAACATTTAATGCTAATTCAGTAATAGCAAGAATATTATCGTCACTGGATTCTTTCAAGATTTCTTTTGCTTGCTCAGGAGATACATTTAATTTTTCTAAAAATTCTAGATTACGTTGAATTAACAGGCTCATGTTGTAATAAAAATTGCTTAAAAATTTGCACTTTTGCGAGCGAGCAATGTTTACTATTATAATGTGCACTAACGATACACTGTTCCCTTAAGTCAGCACTTTTTAACAGTTTGGATATAGGTTGACAATTTAGTTCTTCTAGGTCGATTATTGTAGGATGATTCTTCAGTAATGTTTCTAAAATACACACTTTTTGAATACCTTTGGTATATACTATGACAGTATATAAAATGTTTGATAAAAATTCTTCAACTTCTCGAATATGACTAATTCCACAACACCACTGTATTCTATGTAAACTGTTCTCACAATATCTCACAATATTTTTCTGTTGAGCTGTTAAATATTTAAACGGATATGGGGACTTAATAAAAAACGTTGTTATTTTGCTTGTTTCTGTATGTGAAATTGACAGTTCTTTGAAAATAAATTTCTCAGGCAAAGCAAAACCTTCAAATTCGATAATATATTTCATGCTGGAAGATAAATAACTTCACATTCTCCTGGTAAAATTCCTGACCTAACACGTAATGCGTCTTCACACTTAGGATGTAAAATAATGAATAAATATGTATAAGGTTTTTGAGTTGCATCCTTATAAGCTTCAAGAAGAAACTTTCGTTTACTTGGCATGAGTTGACGTCCAAGATGCTCTATTTGAGATAAAAATGTAGGAGATTTGAACACTATCATATAATGTGTGTTAAGTCTCATATCTCGCGCATACTTTCCTTGATTGTATATATTCTGTGTTAAAAAAATTAATGATGTATTTGTATGATGTACTCCTCGAATAAAAAGTTCCTGTACTTGCTTATTTTGTGATGATGATGTCATCATATCGTCTATTATTATTAATTTAGGATTTAGAGAATCTACCCCAGCTAAATCTATCCCTTTTATCATTTTTACATTGGGATCATCAGCTAAATCTGAATAAGCATTTTGATATTCAGCATAGCAAAAATAAACCTCATGTGGTACAGGATGTATGAGTGTATTTCTATGCTGTATTATTTTTTTAGTAAACACAGTCTTTCCACTTTGAGATATACCTGAAATCTGTAAAACAAGAAATGAAAAGTTAATATTAAATCATGATACAGCTACAACTGAATAAAAATACAAATGAATACTAATAATCAAAATATTCGAAGATAAAATCTTACCTGCAGGGAAAATGGATGCTCAAATTTTTGTGTTATTTCTGGAAATGTTGTCTCACCCATTTTTACACCTAAAGTGCAATAAAATTTCGGTGTTAGCACTGTCAACGAAAACACTGTTTCCGTTTGGATCACAAAACATTATCTGTATAGACTCAATTTCCCTAGATTGCAGTCCAATGTAATGTGGACCAAAGTCTTGAACATGGCGAGAGTGAGAAAAACTTGGATAAATTACATTAATAAATTGAAAAGTGCTGTTTCCTGTTAGTTGAGGTAAGCTTATATCTGTACAAATAAATATTGTATGATTTATATTCTCCAAATTCGCGATGTATTTTCCATACTGTATGCTGTCTGGAAAAATTGTATCTTTCAATCCAAGAATATCTCTTACTTTTTCACTGATAACTAAAGTACAATTTATAGTTTGCAAATATGTTTTACCATCATCTTGTAGTTCAATTTTTACACTGTTTGTATGTTCTTCGAAAATATCTTTAAAACAGCTTATAAAATCAACTATATTACTATAACACTGCCTTGGTAATAAAAACACACTTTGACCATCTGATGTATGTAACTGTATTGTACGATCGCTATCACTTGAAAGAATTAACCTACGATTTAACAAATTAATTTTTAACAATGATATTTCGTATATGCTACCATCAATCGGATTTGGTAACTTATATCTTAAAGTATTAGCATTGTTTTGTGGAAAGTATCTATTTTTTTCACTTGAATTCAAATGTAAAAGAAATGACATTTTTAACTTATGATAAACTAACTTTTGAAAGTTCTTGTTTGTAAAACGTGCCTAGTATTTTTTCTTGCCCATCACTTATTTTATAAGTTGTGGGAATACTACTAACTACTTCATGAACTTTATAAATTTTTTCTGAAAAATTTGGTTCATACCCCTTTGAAAACGTTCCTTTTGATTTTTTAATTCTTACATAGTCCCCTTCGCTAAATGCTGGTTTTTCTTGACTTGGATTATTAATAAGTTCAGAATTAATAGTTCTCCACACTTCAGCTTCGTTATACTTGTCAACTTCAATCGGTGCACACTTAATTGTACGATGGATTGAGTTATTGTATGACTCAACAATATTAGGTAATACGTTGATGAATTTTTTCGTTTTATTGTGTGACATATACTTAAATATACGTGTCATTAACGTTCGGTTGAATCGTTCAACTATGCTCGATCCTAAATCAGAATTGTTTGAATACATTTTAATTCCATACTGATTCAACAGTTTTTTGAAGGTCACGTTTTTGAACTCCGTTCCTTCGTCACACTCAATAAAACGACATGTTCCATACCCCATATTCAGGATCTTCTGAAATGCTTCACATACCTCTTTTCCTGTTTTTTTCTTGACTGGAATGCTAAATCCATATCTACTAAATGCATCAATGCAATTTAATAGATAGGCGTAACCACTATTAAAACGTTTATATTTAGTTAATATAACTAAGTCTATCTGCCATAAATAGTTTATACAAGGTACCATAACCTTACGACGTTTAAACTTATTTCTTATTTGCTTGTGCTTAGTATACACATCTTGTGACTTTAAAAAATTTGATATTTTTTTAGTTGAAATATCCCTATTTAAACGTTTGAGTCGTTGAACTCCACCAAAACTTGCAGATGAAGAAGGTTCCGTATAATCGTTTTGCAGCTTTTTGATCTCCATTGTGATACCAAATGAGATGCTGGAATGAAAATGGTTCAGTATTTGTACAGTTGAGTTCAAGACTTGATTAAATTCACACATTACACATTTGTTTTAAAATGAAGCATGTATACGTTTTTAATCATGAGCACTATCATAATGCTCTCAAGTCTCAGTTACATTCTCATCACATTCCATACTATAATAGACAAAGAGGAGGTGGGATAGGAGGTGTTATAAGTAGTATAGGCCAATATGTGATTCCAATTGTAACAAAATATGTTATACCAGAACTTAAGAATACAGCAGTTAGAACTGTTGGTGACGTACTGCAAGGAACACCTGTACCTGTGGCATTAATTTCAAATGCCAAATCTTTAATTCAGAACGTGGGTAAGGATAATTTACAGCAAGGTGGAAGTATAAACAGAAAGCGAAAGCTCTATACATATCAACCGGTTTCATTAACTAGTGATAAAAAGAAACAAAAAGTTAAAGTTGTTAAAAAAGTTTGTAAAAAGAAGTGTAAGTCAAAACGTGATATTTTTGCATAATGGCATTAATTAATTCATTATCCACTCCTGTTATTCGAGGACAATGGGATTTATTTTCAACACCGGCAACAGACACCTCAGTTGAATCTAGTTTCTATGAGGAATACAAGCCTGCTGTAAATATTCAGGATTCTGACGCTAAAATAGAATTCAAAATTAGTGGTAATTCTAATCATTATATTGATTTAAGTGATAGTTTTTTATTGGTTAAGTTGAAGATAACCGATAATGATGGAACTGATTTATCTGCTTCAGATGATGTCAGTTGTAGTAATAATTTGTTACACACTTTGTTTTCACAATGTGATTTGTATATAAACGATAAATTAATTTTTCAAACAAACAATTGTTATGGTTACAAAGCATATTTAGAAACTATACTTTCGTATGGAAGTGATTATTTGAGATCACAAGGAAAATGTGCATTGTTTATTAAGGACACTAATGGATGTAATGCAGAAGATACAAACGATGGTTATAAATTAAGAAAAAATTATATATTACCAACTAATGTATTTGAATTATGTGATCGGTTAAAAATTGATTTGTGTACTGCAGATAAATATATATTGAACAATACTAATATATCAATTTCACTTACACGTGCAAGAGATTCTTTCTCTTTGTTGAGTAAAGGTGGAGTAAGCGAACCAATAGTTAAAATAACTGATGCCAGTTTCTTCGTCAGAAAACAAATACCTTTCCCCAGTATAGTACTTAGTCATCAAAAATTACTTGAAAGTGGAAATAATGCAAGGTATCCTCTTAAAGCTACAAATGTTAAATTTTTTAGTATAGCAGCAGGTAATCAATCGTTTACAGAACAAAATTTATTTTTCGGTAACCTTCCTACCAGAATTATTATAGGCTTAGTACAAGGAGCGGCATTTTCAGGAAATTACGGATTAAATCCCTTTAATTTTCAAGCATTTAATTTAAACTATATATCTGTAACAGTGAATAATATTCCTATTCCGATCAAAGCATTATCTGTTGATTTTAACAGTAAGCAAAATTTATTACCATATTATCTTCTGTTTTCCAATACTGGAATTTCTTCACAGGATTCAGGCATTATTTTTGATCGTGATGAGTATTCGAACGGAAATTGTTTAATGGTATTTGACTTATCTCAATGTGATACAAAAGGTACACTTTCTTTAGAAAAGACAGGAGCAGTCAGAGTTGAATTACAGTTTGCAAAAGCATTACCTAATTCCGTAAATTGTATTGTATATTCGGAGCATCAAAAGATCTTAGAAATAGATAATTATAGACAAGCTACTCTAATATAATGAATACATTTCAATTACGATATGCATTGTTAGCAAAACCAAAAAAATTCGTGTTGGTGTTTGTGCTAGTGATGAATTGCTTAAAATAAAGGAAAAAGAATTTGCAATTATATGTAATGTATTACCCTCGTACACAGAAGGTTTGCATTGGGTATGTTTCTTTAAATCTAGTAAAATGCAAAATATTGAATTTTTTGATAGTATTGGAAATAATGTTAGTAAATATGGGGAATATTTTAACAACTTTGTGAAAAATTATGAGAATGTTGTTCAGAGTCGTATTCAGTTTCAGTCAGATCAATCAATGGACTGTGGAAAGTACTGTTTATGGTTTCTTATTCAACGATGTAAGGGTAAATCTTACAAAGATATTTTGAAAAAACTAAATCCCAATAATAAATTTTTCAATGATACTATAGTAGTAAAGTTCACTCAAAATATAATATTTCCAAAGTTTTCAAATTGTATGAAATGTTCAAGTTGTAAACTAAATAAACCCACATCAATATGTATACAAAATAATTCAAAATGTATAAATATAACACAATTAATTGACAAATAAACGTTTTTTTTTATTAAAATTTATATACACAATTCCGTTTCATTCCATGTCATTACACTTCATCAAATTTCACAGAATTTAACAAAAAATGGTTAAACGATAATGTATTAATACCACTTCCTAAAATGTACTTCTTAGAGTCAAAACATCTTAAACCAATCTTTTTTTGACGAACCGTAAACATTTTATGCTTAAAAGAGCGAATAGTTACTAATTCAGTCATATAGCTTTTTTCATTTTTCAAGCACTTTTGAAATTTTTTATGCCGCAAGCTTTTTTTCGCAACAGATTTTTTAATTCCTTTTGCAGCATGTTTGTGAATATTTTCACCGACCAGAGAATATAATTTAGGAGCTAAACCTATAAAATGTTTAAATACACATCCATTTCCTTCATCTTTCATACATCCAATTCGTTTCTTGTTTGCTTCTGAATACAGATAATGGTTTTTAGGATAATCACTGAAGTCCATTTCGTCCTTGAATGATAAAAAATCTTTATAAATATCTGTAGTAGACACACTATATGCCAATAAAACATTAATATTTGCCATTTCTACAATTGCTAAATTAGGAGTTAAAATATCGAATGTTTTTAAGAGCGGGTTAGCTAAATACTTATACAACTTTTCTTTTGTATTAATTATAAACACGCGGCGTCTAGTTCGAACTTGCTCAATACTCTTCCCAAATACTGCATTTACTAAAAATTTATACAAGTTTTTTTCAAAAATATTTTTTGCATGCTTACGTTGTTCAGCGTTGAATAAAACATAATCCTTCATCCAGGAATCCTGAGTATATGAAATAACTCGATGAATTTTTTTTAATTTCATTCCCATTTTTAAATAAAACTGCAGGTTTCTGTAGTGTAATACATATTCTTTTCTACCACCCAGATGTGGAATAAGTTTTTTAATTTTTTCAGAGTAATGAATACCCTGCTTCATTATCATTAGACGTTGATACTTTGAAAGAAGTGTTTTGGGTACACAAATTTTTTCAGGAGCCAAAGGCAAATCATTATCCCTCCAGTGAAGTGTTGAAGGATAATCTAAGTCAACCATTAACGTATAACCAGTTTGACTGTTGGAATCCCATTTCATAATGGATTCAGCTGTCATTAATTCAATTTCTTCATTACTTACCCACTTAAAATCAGAAACTGGTAGTTTGTGAAGAAATGCTTCTCCATACAAATTTACCTTATCCAAATAGCATATGTAGTTAGAATTCTTTTCATCTGTGCAATTATTTAAATGCTTGTTGTAGGCAGTTGATTCACGACAGGCAATTGATGATATACCTCCACGTAGAGCACGTTCAAAAAACGTGTACATATCTATGTCAGTTAACTGCTCCAAAGCCACATTAGATTTAAGTAATGCTGCATCAAAACTATATTGAGACAATGAATAATAATGAAGAGGATCTAAGCGGTATTTATCAATTACAACCGATCTAAAATATTGAAAAACACATCCCAGTAGTATAGTGTCAGTTAGCAAGTACAAGTCATGATAGTCACCCATGTTTTCACAATAACTGCTAAATATTTCAGTTGCATATGCATAATCTGTATCGTTAACGTCATCACCAGATAATAAATTAAAAAATTTGGCTTTCTCAGGCAAGTTAGTTTCTTCAAATTTTGAAAAAGAATCCATATAATCATAAGGATACACACCTTTTCTGCTTAGAGCCATGGCTTTTTTGTTTCCAAATAGTTTCACTAATGGCTTAAATTTTGTAAAAAAATCAGTTTTTTTATCGATTTTTTCATCACACTGTTTAAGATTTTCAACAAGTGTAGACAGTGATGCGTTTAAAAATAAAGTGGAATCCAAAAATATGAAATTATCGCACATAATACTGATATATTTTTCTGAATTTGATGGGATAACTGTAATTCTCTTACCATATTTTTCAAACCCCTGAATTATTAAATGTGAATCATAATTCCTGAAACCGTGAAATACGATAGGAATTCTAGCTTTTTTTAATGTATATTCAGCATTACAGGTGAGGTGGGCTGCCCCACGAAATTTTCCTGTTACTGGGTTGTGATCTCGCACTGCTTGCTCTTTGTCACTGTTGAAAGGTTTTCTGCAAATATGACAAATATTCGCTTCATCGAAATATATTTGTTCTTCATCTGTTAACTCAATCATTGGTTGCTCACTCTTATATATTTCTTTTATTTTGGAAGACTCTTTTACCATATCTCCGAAAAACTTATTTACACAGTCCTCCCCTCTATATACTTTATGCTTCACTAAATTATTTCCACATAAAATTATATAACTGTAACCACATGGCTTATGCTCTTTCAATTTTTGTAGAGTATCATGAGAATTGTAATCTTGCTTTACACAGATCGATTCAAAATCTGCATAAATAGCGAATTCATGGGAACAAAGTTTTTTTACTTTTTCAAATTTAATAAATATCCTTGGGTCAAACACTGGATCTTCATGAAAGTCATTTGTAGGGACTGATACATTTTGCATTTGCATTTTTAAGCAAGTTGTTTTATGTTTGTTGAAGCTTTTTTTGGTTACCATATTCACACAGTTATAGCAAAACTCGTGACGTCTTTTACTTGTTTTTCCAAACAATCTGCCAATATCCGTAATTCCAACATAATGATGTAGACAAGTATCCTCATCTTGAAACATAAGTACATTCACACATTTAAAATTAGGATCTGACGCATTTTTTGACATTCTTAACACACTAGGAATTTCTTTCTCACCATCATCAGTTTCATTACTATCATAATTAAATCCAACTCCAAAAACATTTACACAAATTCCTTTACATGTATTCTTTTTTTCAAAAATATCAATGTCCTTTAGTTCTGCTGGGAAGTTAATACCAGAAAAATTATACAAGCGCTGATAACGACTGTATTTTGTAACACGATTTTTGTGAGTTAAAACATCAGTATGATGAGCTGCTGCTAAGAATGCCCATTTGAAGCATAGCTCATCATTACTTCTCACATTAACACAACATCGCTTTCGAGAGAGCCATTCTGGCAGTTTCACATAACAGCCTCCACCAATATATGGTAGCCGAGCTATGCGAATATCACATCCGTTTACTCTTTCTAATTTCCAGCCAGATCCATAAGATTCAAACATTTCTATATAATTAATAATTTCAGCTACAACGTCATTATACATTGAGTTAAATTCTTGCATACCATGAAGAATTTTTAATTTAGAGTTCTCAAAAATTGTTATCTCCTCATAATCTTCATCTTCACCTCGTGAGAAAGTAACAGCTAATGAAAACTGTGATTTAATGCTTCTACGTGATCTTTTAGCAATCTTAAATATTTCAGTAATTGCTCTACGATATTTTCTAAAATAATTATGTACACTTGATATATTTGAGTTTTCTACTCTATGACGATATGCTCTCAGAAATCCTCTGAATGCAGATATTTCAGTAAATGGATGTATATTCAGCACATTCCTCCGTCCTCCTCCTCGCAATGAATAGCGATGATGATGTTCTATGAGATGTCTTCTCACGTTATGTTCAGTTGAATAATACTCGCAACCCTCTACTGGACACCTCATCTGAAAAAAGAAAAGAAATGAACATTGTGGTTACAGATAGTATTTAAGAAACAAACAGTGCGAAAATTATTTTCAGTCTGATCACAGCGTTACAACATACAAATTAAAGTGTGACTTAAGTTCTTCAAGGTCAGTTGATTAATTCTTACTCAAGTGAACAAAGTGTCAGTGAAAGTGAAAAATGTCTACAGGTGTGTTTGTTTGTTTTTAAATATTATATTACTAAAATTGAAAGTAGTTTTGTGTAAGTATTAACTTTACTTTTAATAACTCTTTCGTTTCGTCTTTTTGTATTATTTAGATTTCAAGACAAAGTTTGAAGGGGACATCCCTGAATTAGTGCAGAAAGCCAGGGCGATAATGGTGTTACATAAAAAAGGAAGCTCTGAGTATAAGAAGGCAGAAAAATTTTTAAAAGAGGTTCGGGAACAATCGAAATCGACTGTGTTGGAGAAGTCAAAGAAAAAACGGACTGCTAAAGAAGCCAAATGTAAGAAATAAAATATTACTATCAATATCAATAATATTGTATTAAATTGTAGTTACCAGAGGAAATTTGAAACAATAATTTAAATATGTTTAAAATAATTTAGTTATAATTGTAATAATTTTTTATTAATTATAATGCTTACTTTGTTTTTGTAGTGTCTGAATCTGAAAGTGAGGTAGAGGTTCTGGAAAGCGATGGAGGTGAAACTTCGTCCGATGAGGATGCTCCTCCGAAAGCAGGAAAATCAAGGAAGCCTGCTGAGAAGAAACAAAAGGATGAGGATTTCGAAATGAATTGGAACACAGATGATGAAGAAACTGCTGTTTCTCAAAAGAAGTCGCTTCAAGTAAAAAAGGATAAAGAGAGTAAAGTCTCTGGTAAGAAAGGCAAAAAAATATTCAAAACCATTGAAAAAA
>JAHZNB010007646.1:0-13884 GCA_027744295.1 Callyntrura guangdongensis | reverse complement strand
AAAATAGCTCAAGATACGCAATACTTCATAGCGATACGATCCTCGTTACAATAATATAATGATGAAGAACTAATGTCTGGTTTTTTCTCCATGTCGCTAATAATAATGATGATGATAAAAATAATAGTAGCCTTATCCTTGCTCAGTAGCATGTCTATTACCGGCCCGTTCCTTTATACTTATTTTTGAAGTCGAAGAAAGTTTAGGTGCTAGTTACGCTGGAACTTCTTGTTATCTCAGATTGCAAAGTGAAAGAAGTGTAAGAGAAGGATGGTGGAAAAAGGAAAGACGACGAAGGTGTCTGTTCTTCTTAGCCTACTTTCATCTTCCTCTCCTTCTCTCTTTCTTTCTATTCTTCAAATATTTGGTGTGTACAAGGCCTACGTAAAAGGAGATCAAAGAGAGAAGTGGAATTACCCTGTTGAGATAGATGCGTTGATGGGATGTGAACACTGGGTAAAGTTTAAGAAGCTTTCTCTCTGTCTTTGGCGTCGTGTACACTTTTCTAGTTAAAAGTTCAGAGAGGCAGGCTTACACAAGCTTATTTATGGGAATGTATTGACACGAGCGTTTTGAAGAATATAAAAGAATTCCATCCGGGTTATGAAGGTGATATGAAAATGTGAAGTTGAGGCTAACAACGAGTTGATATTACCATTATTACGGTTTACTACTTTATTGCTCTTTTTGAAAAGCTTCGTGTAAGTTACGTGTTTTTAGTGGGCGGTCAGGGTAATGAAAAAGCCAAAAGTATTTTAGGCAAAAGTCAAGAGTCTTTATAAAATGGGAATTACATGCATTCATGTTTTTTTATGTTTTCCAGTCATAACACCGAGAAAGTCATTTATTTCCTGCTGTTAGACCGAAAACGGAGAAAACCATCCAGGGAGGATGAAACAGAGCTAATCGCACGCTGGGACTCTAGCTCTTCGTCGTCTCCAAATAATTGTTTGGATCCACCGAGAAAGAGAATTGACAAGGTGAACGGGAACCCGACTGCATATCAGTTTGACAGGATCAGCGAAGGATCTCCCATAACCCCGAGACGACATTTGTACAAGTAAGAAATATTTAAAATAATAATTCTTTACAGGCAAATTATATTTTATTATAAAAAATTATATACCTAGCCACAGGATGTAACTAAATAAGTAAGTATATGACCTATTTTTCAAGGAAACAAAGAAGGTTGATTGTAATTATGATTGCATGGCTTGCTCGCATTGAAATTGCATTTATATCCTCTGTGAACGTATAAAAGCAACACTCGAATTATTTATTGAAACATGAACATTTGGATTACCTCCTCGTGTAGCTCAAAAATTATATCTTTTAAGAGTTCTCAGTATTAGAACTGCAGGTTATAATGATGATCGTGATAATAACGTTAGAACGAAGGTTGATGCCAAACACGTGCGCAGTTTACAAACAACAAGAAGCAACAATAATTATGACTTAACTATAAGGAAAGATAGTAGGGGAAATGGCAAATGGGAATAACACTACTTTTTATTGGCATTTTTATGGAGATATATACGTATCTGCCGAAGTGGTGGGAAAATAATAGGCTGTATTTGGCATTTGGCATGTCCATATATTTATACTACATTTGTACTTGATATCAGTGGATTGATTGGAACATCCTATTTCCAGCGACATGACATTTCTACTCTCGTTCAATTAAGTATTAGTTATATTGTCCTAATGCACACGATAACTAGAGGGAAACTACTGGATTTCTACAGAGTTGGCGATATTTCTTTTCTTAATACGAGTATAATGCCATAATGATATTATTATGTATATAGGTATCGTAGAATGATGATGGTGAGAACTCTGTGGAAGCCCAGTTTTGTATCCCTTCGCCTACGGACACAGAGACTTGAATATAGACTATTTTCTACACAAGTCTTTCACTCATCATCAGTTGCTCCACTCATCGTCAGTGAAGTGGCATGAGTGGTATTATGCAGAAGTAATTTGGATATCAGGGATACATTCTTTTTAATGTTCTGTTTGTATCATCACTAGTTCTGACGAGCAAAATTGCTGCAAGTTATTATTACTTCATGTATCTTACCTAAACTTATGCTATTATTACTATTATTATTATTTGTTCTGTTGTATAAATGTAGAAGTAAAGTTATTTTTACTTTTATCTTGATACTTTTTGGTAATGGTTGTCTGTCTTTCCTTGACCTTGGTATAACTATATATCTCGATTATAATTGTACCTGCTGTAAATAGTTAGTCTTTCAGGCCATATTCTAAACATATTCAGATGTTCTGTAGAGTTTCATTCCCAGAATCTTCTTTAGAACAGATAGGACGATAAAGTTAAAGCGCCAAACATTATTAATAAGTATAAACTGTCATGAATAATTTTAGATTCATGATAAAAGTATAGTATATTTTGTTTATCCAAGAAAATCAAGTGTGCACGTGTAATTGGTGAGACAGGTTTACGGTACTTAAAATCACAGCAGATGTTTCATTTGCTTTGAGTAACACAGAATAATAACATTACGTTTATACTTGCAGTTATATCTACTGTAAGGGCTGCATGCTTATGCTACTTCAGTAGTTCATGGTTCGGTAGCACGACTTTATTGAACTTATTATCTCAAGAAAGAAAATACTGAAACAGATATCTTTAAATATTTAAAAAAAACATTGTAGGTCTTGCTTGTTATAACACGTCGTTCATGCTCACTGACAACTGCCAACAGATCAAATGACATTATTCTTGGATTGCTTGAGCCCTGAGCTTATTTTCACGCTCGACTGGCTACCACTATAACTGCTACTTGTGATACTCTTTGATTGTTTTTATGCTCCACAGCCGTTGTAGTCGTTGGACCTACGTTGTTATCATCATTTTATTTTTGATCTACCGTAATAATCTTCCTTCCTCTCATTTCTCGGCATCAACTATCCACCAAAAAAGAACATGAGATGTTGCTATTCTACACATCCTTTTTATGTGCTAAAGGAACAGGCTAAAAGGCTGTGTAGCATGACGACATTCACTAATGATACTGTTGAAATTCTACGCTTTTAGAAAGTTTCAAGAAACGAGACTGTAGTTTGCAGTGATGAGTGAATTTAAGACGTAAAATATCTGTTTCAGGTAAACTGTTTCGTGTTGTGGAACAGGTTGACGACAAACGCTAGATTGTAAAGTCGTCTGAGGAATTAACAAAACAGATAGTTTCTCCTCGTAAACAACCTCTCATATAACCCTTCACACCCTCTTTTGTCACAACGCACCCCTTCTACGTTTTACGACTTTACGACCCTTTTACTTAAAAAAAATTTCCTCTCCTGTAATTCCTCGTTCCAGATGGAGCACCTTCAAAAGAAAAAAAACGACATGTTATTGCTTATTATGAATGACATCATCACAATATCACATTATAACACACCAGAGAGATATCTACCTGCTTAGCCGACAACCATCGAGAGGTTATAATGGGCAACATCAAAAAATAATAACTTGACTCTCAGCCATTACTATTATTGCTTGTAAGACGAAGCACTGCTGTCAGAAATGTGATGAGGATTTTTATGTAATGCTGAAGACGACGACGACGACGACGTGGATGATGTTCTAGCCATCATACCACCATAATATCGTCATATCACATCATGCGAATAATAATAATAGTAATAGCCCGTCTACCAGTAATGAAAACAGCTTTTTATACTCTTTTTATTTTACCTTTTTTAGTCTGAAGAATGATTATTATTATTATACTATTCGTTGAATCATGTAGCATTAGCGTACCCTATAGTAGCAGAGAAGGAGCATTATTTTTTATTGAGAGTGAGTACCGAATAGAAAGTACTTGGTCGTTCACTCACCCACTTACAAAAATCAGTCAGTCACACTGCAAACATGTATCAGTATCCAGAGGAAACCGGCAAAAAGGCTAAAAAAAAAGAAGCAAAGCTAAAGGAAGGGAGAACAAGTTGATCATAAATCATTAATGGTCTATTTCTGTTGCAACAACCAGAAACTTCACATGTACCACAAGTACAGTCACAGTCATCTGCAGAATCCTCGTCCTTATCGTATAGAAGCCGCGTGTAGGTGGTAGGTATTATCTGTGCACCACTACTGGCTGCTATTAACTTTCCTCACAAACAGCATCAACTCTCCAGCACCCGACCCGCCATGGAATAGGAGTATATCCATTGTGTGTCTCGTTTTTTTTCAGTTACGACTGCGTCTCTCACGTTCAACATTATGATAGGCACATATTATGTACATAATTCCAGTCGCAGCCTGTACTCCTAGTTTATTTCGTGCTTCAACTCCATTTTCAAACATGCTTTTAGAGTTTAGGCGACTCCGCGTTATATCCCATTTTGACCAGCTATGGCATCGTAGGCGTTTTTCTGTGGCCAGAGAGACCGTGTGTCTGGGGTCCCTTTTTAAGAGGATAGTCGTTTATAAACCTACTGTACAACAGCAGACTTCAACTTAAGTATGTACGTGTGGGTATTAATAAAAGAATGATCCAAACTCATTTTTAATTGATAGCCTAGCCATTCTACTTATTGTTAATACAAAAGGTACGAATGTCAGTTTGAATTATTATTTTTTGTTAGCATTCACTACTGTGTTTATTTTCCGTTTTATACTTGTTTTTAACTGAAGCTTAGACTTGAATCGAACTTTGACAGGGCGTGGCTATGAGCTAACCGCTCCTACAGTACATGCATACATGACCTGCCCATTAAAATCGTACATAGGTTTAAAACAGGAAAAAATAAAATCGTAGTTTGGTAGGTATCTATTCAGAAACAATTTGGCACACGGCACATCCATAACCTCATGCATAATCTTAGGACGACCCAGATGGTGCTTCTTATTTGGTATGTATGCATTTACTTTTGTGCACCAACAAAAACTCCTGGTAACATCAGCTAGCGCATCGCTCTTTCTTACCCTAAAATATTTTTGCACGGCTGCATATGTGTTCAATTTAATGCCCTTTTATGCATCGTGTCATGCATTCAAAAATCCATGTCAGACCAAAAGACCTTCATGATAGCATGTTCAATGTTTCTCATTCACTCTCCCTCTCTCTCTCTCCCACTTGCCGTCTTGCCCTCCCCAAAAAGTCAAACTGAATGGTAAAAATAGAAACCGACTTCGAGTTTCACTTTGTCGATTTTCAATTATTTTCCGATCCATATTGTTTTTTTTCTTGTTTTGTGCAAAGACACTTTGGTTCTCAGTGAATAAAAAAAATCTCGCATGATGAAAGATCATTTAATCGGAGTATCGGAGTCAGTGGCTCTATAGGTATGGGTATAAGGTAGGTAGTTTCTTTGATTTTTGTTCAGCGGTTTGCTGCAGCATGGTTTGATTTCGTTAGTTTTTCTTCTTTTTTTGTGTGTTCCACGTTCCGTTTTCTTGTTGACGACAGTAAACTAAATGGTAAATATAACAAAGTTACCGTGTGTTTGTTTGGTGACTTTGTGTTTGACCTGGGTAAAGCTATAACGGTGTAAATCAACGGCACACATACACACTCAAAATGCTTCTAAATGTTTCTTATTTCTTTCCCAATTTTTCTCGTTTTCTTCCTCTTCGAGTGAATTGAAAGGGAGGAGTGTTGAAACGAAAAGAGAGAAAGGAGAGATGGGAAAATATCATTAACTTTTTTGTAAGAAAGAGGACTAGAAAAGGAATGTGGGGTATGGAACACAATATGGTGAAAGTCGACAACGAGTTTTTTTTCTGGGGAGTCGGCAGAGTTGAGTGAGTAGGCTGAGAAGAATAGAGGAAGACAAGGAGTAGAAGAGTAGATGATAATATTATGGCTTAAGTTCTCGTACTGCTATATTTTTTATTCTCTGTGAAGTTGAGTTGAGTCTCCTTAGTTGGGCCTGGTAAATAATAGTTGTAAAAAAAGAATAGGCTGTGTTGAGTGGGCTACAAGAAAAAGAAGGTTTAAGTAAGTAAGTTAGCGGAGGGAGAAGGAAAAAAAGGAAGGGCTCAAGTAATTTGTCATGACTTTACCTCCTACCAGTGTGCGTCTAGCAGCGGTGGCGGGGGAATATTTGTTATAGTCGTGTAGGTTACTGGTAAGTAGATGGGTACATACTGGAGATGTTTTACACAAGGACAACATCAGGTGAAAGCAAATGTAGCTGGGTTAAAATACCATAGCAAAAAAAGAGGATAAATGAAAAGAGGAAAGTGAAGTCAAATTGATGGGAATTGATGATGACGAACATATTGTTGTTCATGTTATATGTTGATAATAATAAAAAGTATTAATAGTTTTTCTTTCTCTTTGTGTGTGTTTTTTCTATTTTTGCGTCCCTGTAGTCGACACCGCCGACCTAGTCTTCATTTGACAAACCACTCACCACTGTCCAGCTCTATACCTTCGTCACCCGTCCCATCGCCAAAGATGCCGCATCGAGTGGCAAACCAGAGCTCTTCCGGCGGCCTCAACAATGAGCATACTCACAACCAAGAACATCAAGGGGGTGGTGTGGTAGGGGGTGGGGGATTACCAAGTACTGTCCTTCCCAGTCCCACACCGCCAGGATCACCTCATCTGTTTCCAATAAGGAGCACCTCATTTCCTTTTCATTTTCCTCATATCCGGTACAATTGATCATAATGCGAATACTTTCCGTTAATAATGACCCACCAGTCAGCATGTCTGTGCAAATGTGGCTTGACCGAAATAGATGAACGAAGAACTGGCAAAAAACGACGGTTTCATCGAGTGGCAGTCGAATCCGATTATAGGTTTCCAATACACTCCCACTCAAGCGCGTTTCTACGAATAGTAAACTTTTACTCCATATTCTATGAAATAAAATTAATAAGTAGCTTTAACAAGCTCTTGGTACTTAAAATTACAGTAACTTTTTTTACTAGCCATATGTACCTTTCCCACTCCTGTCTAAAATTACTGAAGGGCCAACTTAGTTAGGCTTAGTTAGGGTATACAGCAAATTAAAACATGCAATCACTTTCTTGTGGATTTTTTTTATAAAAAAAGAAGAATTCTATGAGTATCATCACCATCCTGGTCATCCTCAGAATCTCCAGACCACAAGCACACAAGAGAAGATGAGGGCCTTAAGCTAAAGGGGAAAAGTTTCCAGTTTCTCTTTTCAAGAGTTCTTCTACTTTCCGCCATTTTCCACTTACTTCACTTTTCGACCAGACTTTTTTCATAATATTTCTCAGGCTTTCGACAAAACGACATACACTCCAGAGAAGAGCCAAACGGAGCCTTTTCATTCCCTGTGCTTGGCGTTGCGTTATAACTTGGTATTATTACCATGCTGTTATTATTATTATGCATGGTGCATCATGGTTTCTGGTGGTATTTTTCTCTCCGTGATGACGATGATGATACATAGTTGGTGGTGATGGTGGCTACAGCAAACTAGCTAATATCGATCAGTTGAATTCCACAGCGACACATCACCATCAGCATCGCCACCATCATCACCGCCATCATATTCATACTTTAGCTACTACTTTTTATGTAATAAATCCACATCTTCCACGGTCTGCAGCTTACCGTCCACCAGCACTACTAGAGCCACCACCACCAAACAACAAAAAACAGCAGGGCTACTGGGGAGGGAAAGTGTAGAGAAAATGGCTCTTGGGTTTTTCGCCGTTTTCTCCATTTTTACGCTTGCCCATAATCATATTATCCCAGGGTTGGTTAATATTTTTATGAGAAAAGGCGACAGGAGTGATCATGTTGATGATGTTTCTATTACATTCTCCTTGCCTTTTTTTACTTGACTACACACAGACACTAGGCACACACACATATATACGCACCAGGTTACACACCAGCACATTTTTTCACCCGACATACTTTCTTCCTTCTGCATGAGAAAGGCTCAAAAAATGACAAGACGTTTTCAAGTAGTTCGAGCAATAGAGATTGTCGTCGTCGTTGCATTAATAGTGGTGCTAGTGGTGAGCGACACGGCTGCCTTTCTCCACTTGCCCACGATCACAGTGTTGTTCTCATCGAATTTTATATGACGAAAACGGGCAATGTGTCTCCTACTGGTCGTTGTAAGAGTGCTTTAAGTTGTTATGATAGGTTGCTTTATGGAAATTATCAGGGTGATGATTATAAGGAGAAAAGAAATAGAACGACCGCCAGGAGAATGCCACACAGCATGGACGATGTTGTTGATAGTGATCATCCTTGTCATTGTGGCTATCAGATGACCTTGATTTTTTCTCTCGCGATTAGGATTGCTTGTTTGGAGTAGCAGGTCTTATAGCTTAGTCAACGATGTGGCGGTTTGCAGCTTGTTATGAGGACATCGTCATCATCATCATTGCAAGAGATCTTTGATAGGGTCTTTCTATACCGTAGTATGATTTTAGACTACGTGTTAGTTTCTGTTTAGAGGCTTTCCTCCCCTTCTGCATGTGGTATGGTAGTGACGAAATGCTTCTCATTACCATTTTTGAACAGATTGTTCCTGAGAAAAGATAAGATTTTCTTGATGTTGACTTTAAAATAGAGATGCGACGATTAGGATTACAAAGTAAGAGAAGCCCGGAAGGATTCGGTGTGCTACAAAGTTAACCGATTTGTTGTAATGTTTTTAAATACCCCATTTGGTTGGAATATGTAAATGAACTTGTGGATTTAGTTGCAGGTCAGATCATTGTCATTAGAGTGTCTACTCGATATTTGTTCCATTCCAATTATGAATGTTAATTACGTCTGCTATCAATGGTCGGCAGTGAAAAAAATGCAGGAATGCACAATATCTGGTTCATGAATGACTAAACGGGTTGCCTACAATCCTACAATAAAACTGGTACTACGACTGCTCCAGGTACACGCTGGGTTGTTCTACTTCTCGGGCAAAAAACCACTGTTTGAATTGCGAGTAGCACTGTAAGGGTGACACGCCAAGACTGACGTCACCCCACATCAATATCATCGACCATCTGGTATTATGGAAATAGATGGAATTTGCTGGAAACTGAATGAAAGGGAAACTGAAATAATTTGGTAGTTAATTAAAGTCATAAAATGCGTCATGAAACGACGAGGCTAATACCGTTACCTTGATCACTTTTTTCGCCATGAACCGACTGCTGACTACATAGTATTATGTAGGTGTATTCTAACAACACTATGTGACCGACAATGCATCTTCGCATGCATTCTACAGCCTAGTGTCGCCTAGCCTAGTGTCGATTATGTTCTTGGCACTACTATTAGAGAAGATGATACTGTAATGATTGCCACCTTTCATATTTATAGAGCTTTGTACTCAATGATGGGAACTTGGGCAGCTTAAGTAATGTTGAGTAAAGGAAATTCAGAGCATGGTGTGAAGAATAAGTGAAACGAGTGAAGAAAACATGAAAAGCTAGAAAGCCATAGGGAAAAGCTGGCAATTGCTAAACCGTTCACTGCTCCGTGGTTTGGAATTATAGGAGGAGGACGAGGGCGACGACAACGACAACGATTCGGTTTAAGCTGAAACAATACAGCAAGTCTCGCTCTTTTCTCGACATTTTTCTACGGTATTATATATCTCTCTCGTCTTGTGTGAATGGAAGCACGCCTTAGCCTTTTTTCCTTTCAGCTTTTCACAATTGTGTGCAATGCACTCAGGAAAATATCCATTTCCTCGCTAATTTCACCACCATCACCGCCATCGTCGCTACGGCCGCCGCTACGACAAGAGAAAGCGAGAGAAAAGTGACAAGGACATGAAGAAAAGGGAGGAACACCCCGGAGCCGGAGAAAAAAGAGTGAGCAACCGAGAATGAATGAAAATCTGTGTATATGGTGGTGTGATGGTGGTGGCGGAACAACGCTGACTGTTTTGGTACACGGTGCCGTGCCCTTTTCTCATCTACTGATACTACGATATGATGAAGAAATGTGTTTTCAGAGAGGTCTGCAGCCTATACTTGTTTGTATATAACGGGGGCGTGTAAAGCCACTAAATGGTGTAGTACGGACGCACAGGAGAAATGAAAAAGATTGACCAAGTTTGTGTGTGCGGATGTGCTTGGACTTTTTATTAAATATTTTTCTCTGGCTATTATTACCATTACAGTCAAAACGTGCATTTATCAGAGGTTGTGGCTGTGGCGGTGATGATGGTGGGAATGAGGATGATGATGATTATGATGACGAAGTTGTTATGGTGGTTCTACTTGTCATCATGATTACCTTCATTGTTGATATTACGAGGGAAATTGGAAACAATGGTGACAGTTGCAAAGTTATCGTATAAATCTCTTTCCCTTTATTCACAGTGGTGACTCTTTCTAGTCTATCAACACCGTTCATATATAACTTTGCTTGTGCCCAGGGTACATGAGAAACCTGCAGGGAACATGGACCACCAGGTCCAGTGACCGACCACCATGATTCCGTTGCAAGACACACATGAACTCTTTCATTTTTATTTGCTCCATGTTATTGGATTAGACATGAGAATGGTGTAAAAAGGGAACAATCTTTCGGCGATGATTACCTTTTCTGTTTGCTTTCCATATAACTTTCTTTTTGCGTTTTGATGTAAATAAAAGGCGAATAAAAATCCCATCTACCAACTTACCGTCTTACACTACAATAATGTGATTTGCAACAGAAAGACAGATATGAGAAAACGGGAGCGACACAAGTGACAGTAAGGGCAGAGTTGTACTTAGTGTTTGCTCCTTTGAATCTCCAATTGAAATTAATTTTGACAGGAGACAGGAACAAAAAGGGGAAACGGGGAAAGAGAGAACGTGGTTCAAATATATACATACGAATATAAGTTTATTTTGAAACATCTGCTCCTGTCAATTACCACTTACGCACATTACCCTGACAAACAAAAACTTCATAGGGAAGAAAATTTGCCTTGTTCAGCATAACGCATCGTTAAATAATATAAAATTACATTGGAAATGCGATGGTACGGTGCATAAAACTTTAAACCACTGTCGACTTGTTGTTGTCTACCATCCATCGCGTTTTAATATTTTATCTTTTTCTCTAAACGACCACACCCATTCAATTTTTCATCTCTCCTTTAACTCCCAAATACCAGCCAATGGGCAGCTTTCATCCCTGTTAGATATTCGTTTAAATATAAAATTGGTTCTTATCGTCGAGTTACGTCTCTGGTGCCGAGTTTTAGGTGGAATGTATTGACTTTTTGCCAGAAACACGTTCCGTGTAGTCGGGGGTTTGCGCACTGCTTAGATTTATAACGAACTGTACATAAAGTATGAGTGTACATTATTCCACCGATCGTTACTTTCATGAAACTGTCGTAATAGCCATTAAGTGTATTGGTGTTCTATGCTAGGAACAAGATTAATATGAAAATACACGGAGCATATTGTCATTTCTCTTACTTCCAATACACATATGCCATCTTTATGCTCATACGTCATATTTAAAGGAATGAGCAAAAAGACAAGCAAGTTTGATTACTTGTCACGGTGTCTCTGCGTACAGCTCACCATCCATTAGTAGTAATTAGAAACTGAAGAGCACTCCCACTTCCAAAAACTGACTAACACGTAACTTGAAAAGCAACCCTGCTTGAATATCAAAATCCCAGGTAGTAAATAATCAAAAGCTGGTAACTAACATTGGAGACGTGCTCCCTTCTTCCACTTTCTCCAATTTATCCTGTGTAGCGTAGAAAAAGCAAAAAGGAAGCAAGATAATTATAGGAGTAGGAAGACGCATATTAGCAGCCAATTTCAAAATATGTAATTAGAAATGACGGTACTACATAGGTACAACATACAGGGAAAATTTAATTTCGAAGATTATGATGACACTAAGCATAACCTTAGGAAACTCTAAAACGATATTAAAGAAGCAGGATAATTACATTCACTTAACTTGATCATCACAAAAACGGGAAAGAGTGCTTCAAGCTACCGCAGGTGAAACTCTAGTGTTTTTATTTTGACTTGTATGTTTTAATTAGCGCTAGTTATTGTCGCAATAATGATAATGAAAGGTCTTGGTTTGGAAATTTTTTTGGGACGTCGTTTCTCGAAGATGACGAGGACGTGATGAACAGGATGACGATAGAATTTGATTACATTCGGGGCGACTTCTGTGGAGTGCGCACAGTTGTGTGCCGGATGCGGGCTAAAAGGGTGGCTGTTGCCTGTGACATGAGAACAATAATGTAGCTTCCACCAGAACGTAATCGGGTTCACAACTTTTTTTAGCATCTTCTTTTTCCTTAGGAAGATGGTGGATCTGCGGATGTTGATGATGACACTGCTTTCTCTTCTTTGCAAGTGAAAGTGAGTGGAAAAACTAATTAAAGGTCTCCCAGAAGTAATTTCCATATGAACAGCGGATGGGCTATGTAACGAATAACATGCATGCTTTCTAGCATACACACAGCGTGTTTGTAGGGATGTGCTGGTTGTGGATGGTGGGAATGCTGATAAGTTCACTCGAGTCCTTTCTTACCACTAGTTTTTTTCTCTCTTGACATCTAGCCTTATACTTGCCCTCTTAATATTGTGCTGCTCTTAAGCAAAATAGAAGGATTACAAGGTTTCTTAGAATGGTTGGAACACGCTTGTTTCACCACGCCATACTCGCTACTTAAATATAAAGATCCACGGCAAAAGACGGCAAGTAGATCCCAAATTCATATCCTTCCTTCTGAGAGAAAGTCAGATTTCATGCAGGAAAGGAGAAAAAAGGAAGATGAAATGCGAAATTAAGTAGTGTGAAGTGGAGCGTCATAATATTCTCTTGTTCACCGTTTCCTTTTAGTCTAGCATTCTTTTTCTTTTCGGCTCGCCGCTGCCACCACTACGACCCCGTTTGTCGTTTGTTGATCCTTCTCTTTCATCATGACAATGTCATCATGGTGTAAGTCATCCTCCTTCAATGATTATATTTACTGTTCCGGTGAACAAAGTCATTGTGATCGCTAATACCGGCCGCGACCAAAGCCATCTTTTCAAAATTACGTTTATGCATACAATTTTCTCATCGTGTCGTATCTTCCTTTGCCATTCAAACACAATCTTGAGACAAGTAACCAACGGTTACATGGTTGCGGTTGCAGACTAGGAAAATCAGAGTATATAGAGAACAAACTCTATTTATTCATAACAAACAAACGGCCATAGGGTAAATATTATTGCAGACAGAAATAAAGTATGCTTGCATAAAGTGTAAAAGAATCCACTAGTTAACTGTGTTGAGGTATGAATATTCGTAAAAAAAAGTCGTTCGTGCGTACTTTTTGTTACAACTTTGCTTATATTGCCCTTGAGCAGGCTGAAAACATTATATTACGGACAACATTACTAGACAATGAAATTCAAGCCTGTTTCTGACAGCAGCAGCTAGAGGAGTTTTTGAGAGAAAGCAGAATCTCTATTATTATTATTATTATTATTTATTGTTTTTTCATGACTAAACTACTTAATGGCATATATAAAGAGGAAACATGTCAAACAAAAAAAACTGATGGAAAACTAGGTGCTTGTTCACAATAACTTTTAATGAAATGAGTATTCCTATTTTATGCTTTGTTACGCTACAGGGGATCCTTATAATCGTTTGACGAAACAGTCCAGAAAGAAATTAAAAAGTGCCAGCTTTTAGTTTAGTAATTACTATCCAAGCGTGACGATAGACAGCAGTAAATAAAAACGATGAAAGAGAACGCGTTACTTTTTTTATTAGCACAAAGTTACTGACGTTGACTTTCAGTAGTTCTTCATTTGTATTCGCGCGGTTCACATTCGCATTCGACTTGTTGAAATCAACATGTTTCTTCTGAAGTAAAGGTATCGTGACGAAATGGACCGTAGAATGCGTGGCTGGGACGGAGAAAATAATGGCG
>JAHZNB010007645.1:0-21271 GCA_027744295.1 Callyntrura guangdongensis | reverse complement strand
CATACCTATCTATTGGCGAAAACAGAATTTGAAAATTCGTTTCCCTTCAAAAGTTATCGTGCGTACAAGATCTGGGTACGGGCGGACGACCGGACGGCCGGACCAGACACGACAACCATTTTTATAAAGGATCTAACGAGATCCTTAATAAATAAATGTTTATGAATGGGTTCGGATGATATGACGGTGGTGGTGATTTTATACAACGAGTAGTGTATTGTGTATTACAAACGCATAGTGTCCTTTATCCTTTACAAGAATACAAAATGATTGAGTCGGTCTTTCCATTCTGTCTGACCGGGACCATTCGTATCCTGACGTCACAACAGCATGATGATGAAACTACCAAATGGTTCATTTATCTACACCTAGGTGGCTCGCAATGTATGGAAATCGTATAAGACCTTTAGTTTGTTATTGTTTGCTTTGCCATTGTAATTTATTCGTACGGTTTACACCAAGTTTGGAGGAGATGTTGAAGGAGACATGAGAGGAGATTTTTAGAGGAGACTTGAGAGGGGACTCGAGAGGGGACTTTAAAAGGAGTCTTTAGAGGGAACTTTAAAAGGAGTCTTTAGAGGGAACTTTAAAAGGAGTCTTTAGAGGAGACTATCCTGCCATATTTATATTTTTGGTGGGAACGGGATTTATCTAGTTATAACAAATATGTAATGCCCGAAGAAACATTTATTTTATAAACGAGAAGAGTGTAAAACTTAAATATTTAACTTTCGTAAGCGATCGTCAGTAGTGACATCTGAGGTTGAAATTCAATCCCAAGAGAAATGTGGACCTAAGGTACCAGTGTACCAAATTTGGTTCGATTATGTCAAGTAGAACAGAAGTTATAGCAGTACAGTAGCAAAGTGACGAACTGACAGACGGACAGACAGAAAGACAGACATCGTAAAGTTAATAAGTGACTTTATTCATAACTTCATGACTTCGTCACTTAATAAACTTACAAAGTAATTGTAGCAAAGTGACGAAGTAACCACATATATGACCTTTGACCTCTTTGATCCACAAGGTCAAACTTTTGACCATTTTCAGAGGGGGTCATAGGTTACTTATATACCAAGTTTGGAGAAAATCACTCCATAAACACCAGAGATACACCTAGGTGACCTTTGACCCCGTCGACCTAGGGCGTAAAACTTTTGACAACTTTTAGAGGAGGTCATAGGCTACCTATATACAAAGTTTGGTGCAAATCGTCCTATGAATACCAGAGATACACGTACGTGACCTTTGACCTCGTTGACCTGTAAACCCCAAAGTCATTCCCAGGGGAGCCTTAGGAATGAGGAACCGATTGGCGAAAGCAGAATTTCAAAATTCGAAGCCGTTTTTGAGTTATCAGTTATCGCACGGGCAGACGGACAGACATCGTAAAGTTAATAGGTAAGTGACTTTCGTCATAACTTCGTATGACTTCTTCACTTAATAATGATCGTTATTTTCGAACATGCAACGATGCAACCTGTAAACAACTTATATGTACGTTATTGTTGGTCACTGTATACTATGCAGTACTCAAGTACTATGTAAAAATTACTGCTAGCGTTTGTCAACACAGAATGTGTTGTTTATAGTTCGTAAAATGATTTTCGCTGTAATGCATTTGGAATTTGGATGCTGTTGTACTTGCGAGGAGCTGGCAAGATTTATGTATGTACATATTTGCATATCAATCTCGGCCATTATCTTGACATATGAATCTTGTCAGCACTTTGTTAATGACTTTTTAAAAAGAAAAGACACAAGACATTTCGAAATTAGGTAAAATCACATCGGTTTATTGATATTTTCTTCTCTGATTGAAAATACACGTTAGGCGCTATTAAATGGTATCAATTTATGTAGCTTTTCTTCGAAATTCAGGAAACGTGTAATATACAAAAATATTTAACCGTCAAGTATCTTATTGTTGGCAGAAAATGAATATAATAATAACGAGTAAAAGTGTAACCGATTAATAGTAAACATGTACAACCTAAAATGTCAATGGTTACCGGTTGCGACTGAACCACATTAACAAGATGTTTATTTAAACACTTTTTCATATTACATGTATACTACTCGTTGAAGTAACAATAAAATGTTAGTGGTGACTAAAACGATGAGTGCAGTACAGTCAGAGATGGGTTCTTCTAAAGATATAGTAGTACCCATTTCTAGAAATTACAAAAATTAGCGGAATACATCTATTACAATGTACATCATACAAATTAAGTTTAAGTACAAACAGCGAAAATCTACAAAAACGGCTACACACTACATCATACCGCGAAGCACAAAAGACATATTCTCAAATCAAAACTATACGGAAGCAGAGATACAGAGATGGTCAGTGAATATAAGTAAAATAAGTATAATAATAATGATGATAATAGTACAAATAATGTAACAACTAAATGACTTGGTATTCTTATCAGCCGAAGGACTGCATCAATGCAGTACATAACATATACATTTATTCATTAATTGTAAGTTAAATATATTTGAATCGCCTCTTTGGCGTGTAAAATCATTACATGTAATTCTAACACAAAACATGATGGTAGCGTGTAAGGGTTCTGCAAGCTGACACGTGCTAGCTTAACAGAGATGTTTTTGTAAATCTTTTAACCCCTTGTTAATCCATGATAAAAGAACCAGTACTGAAAATTCAATAGTTTCATTAGATGTTTCTTTCAGAAGTGTATGGTTGGCTAGGGAACTAGCTATTGGAGTGTTTCAAAACGTAGCACCGTTTGTTCCAAGCCACTTTTCACCGGTGTTTCTAATTAAAAGGCAACGTATTAATTACAATTTAAATAACTGTTGTACTCTTTGTCAAATCTAGCTGCACGTAAGAAAAACCGAATACGATGTCCCCAAAGAAAACAGAGATCAATACAATGGTTGTTTAATGGTTTGATATTAAGATGTGTACCCCTCATCGAACATGAAAGTTTTCTCGTATTAGCTAGTCATATCGTCTTTCTCAATAACAGTAAGGTATATAGTACTGACTATGTTTAAAGTATATAGAAAATACAGTTGTGTATAATTAGGAAAGACGTCATGAACCATTAATTTTCAGACAATTTTAAATTTACGTCAACTCTGAGTTGGACTGATTAAACGAATTAACAGGTAGTACATACTGTATGTATATAGTACGTTTACATCAATGATATATTTAAATAGTAGCGTACATAAACAAAATACAATTTATTTCGAGTGAGGCTTTGAAATTTAAAGGTTCTTTCAGTAACTGTTTGCAATTCAAGATGTTGAGTTGTTAGGGGATAATGATAATGTAGTGTGGTAAGATATACATACACACACGTAAAAATTAGAAACTAGAGTCAAAATGAGTAGTACTCTTTCAATATATTTTCTAAGCATTTAATATACTTTTTCTTGCGGATTTGGCGGATCTGAAAGCCCCATTAAAGCATTCTCTGCTCTGGCAAGTCTTCCGGATATTCCTAGCAACAAACTGGTTATTTTTTCAATTTCCTCCACGTGTAGTTTAAACTTGTCGAACTCATTTCGTTTTGCAGTCTGCTTCACACGTTCGACAACCATGTGTCCAAGTTGTTCATTTGACTGGATTTCCTCACGTAGAAGCAGTTGTTCAGTACGAAGAATTTCTAACTTTCGACTAATGCGTGAAACTAATTCCTCCTACGATTAAAAAATGAGATTCCATACAATAATAATACAAATTTGTTTTCATACATGGTTATACTGGCACTGTAACATAAACTATAATAGTTAAGGGTAAATGCATACTATTATAATAATAACTAACATACCTTCTGTTTATCCAGTTCTATGCTGTTGGTTCCACTAATCGGGTCTTTCTTGATGTCATTGTTGTATTGAGTCAAAAACTTAGCTTTACTCTCGGATGTTGTAAAGTATGCTGAATCCGCAGGCAGGGGAGCATGACCGTTACACCTATAACATTAGAATGAAATACTATTAATTTCAGGGCACATTTTAAACTCACTTCAAGTGAGAACAATTTTGATTTATTGACTAAATAAACGAAACTAAAACGGCTTGATAGCAGCAATAGTGTTAACACGGCAATACATACTTTGTATCTACGTAAACAAGCAATTCGCTTGAGGAACGACGCATACTTTTAAAAGTTCACATTATGCGATACCACTAAATACTAAATGCAATTTTTTAACCTATTTAGGAACTGGAAACCCCAGTAGTGCAACTCAACTAATATCTCAATACTGTGATATTATAATGATACCGCATTTAAAATTGAATACAGATATATGCATACGCACAACACGTACATTTCCAATAACAATTATTCTGCAAACTGTCACTGAACTGACTTGAAAATCACCCTACTAGTAAAAAACTATCCAAATGACAAATGCTAAAAGGAGACTTCAAATACACCTAGTATGTAAATCGATGGTTGCTTAGGATACGCGCCGGAGATATGATAAAAACAAACCTGTGTGCGAGTGAATGAGGGGACGCGCCTGAATAGGCTGGGACATCAACATACCAAGCAGGAAGTTGGTAGTATTGCGTGCAAAACAGCAACTCTCATAATAATACACATCACTTGATAGTATAATTGAAGATTTGTACTTTTTCAATGTGCAACTTTAAAGTAATGAATTCTGATGCACATGTACAGGTTCAGATATTACAAATACATAGGTGAGGAAATTAGTATTATAATATATATTCATCGATCTCTTATATCGTTCAAATTTTAAGTGCGATTAACTGACCAGCCGTAGTACAATAAGATTTATGCTGCCCGTCACAATGAGTTATTTTGTATTTGCTTGCGTAATTAATATATGTATGGGTACCGCACCGATAGATTACCTACGCGCGGCAATTTAATATTTAAAAAAAACCATGCATTTATCCTCGACAAAGACAAACATTTCATTACAACAATCATGATGACACAAATTGAGATTTTAAACGCTTTAAAATGTTTGCATAGCTATAAATTGTTAATAACTTGTTATTGAATAAAATCTTTTCGAAAAACGTTATGACGAACTAACTAACCTTCTGTAAGAGGTTGGCGCTGGATTTGATTGAGGTTTCTCAGCAGGTTCATTGCTATCCACAGTCTTAGAGGTTGCGACTGGTGAGCTGGTTATGGTTGATGTTTCATAGTTTTTACTGTTTACACTGACACTCCCGTTGGAAGTATGACTTGAATCTGCATTGCTGTTCGAGGAATTCTGGGCAAGAGGTTTGCTGACAACATCTTTTTGCACAGAGTCCAAAACAGATGTAGTATTTTGTTGGTGACTGGTAGACTCTTGTAAATAAAGAGGTCCTTGTGGTTCTAATTGCATATCCTCAACTGACACTTGATTCTGACTTTTTTCTGAAACTGGTTTTTCCAGAGTCGCCACCGTCCCTGCACTTTGAGAACCCCGCCTTTCTGTCGTCTCCGGTTGAAGTTTCAACTCCAAATGGAAGAGACCTTCCATATAGTCTGCAGTTGTTTTATGATCCGGTAATGGCACTGTGAAAAGAAAATACATGTCATATTTTTGGTTACCCGTTTTCACACAAAATATCTCAAATATCGTAACAAATAAGAAATATACCAAGTAGGGTCTGAAGTTTGTCTCCTTGTGGTAGCAGTTTAGCTATATCCCTTGAAAGTTCTTCACATTCTAGCTCCTCTTGAGTTTTTTGACGTCCCGTGTAGAAAGAGGCAGTAGAATTGGAAGGGTTTACTGCGGAATTAAGATTACATCCTTTGTTGGCTGGGTTAAAATCGGGTGTAAATGCTTGGTTCAATGCAATGTTCAGTCCAGAGTCGTTTGAGACAGAAGAAGAGACCAATCCCATACAGTCCATCTCGGCAAACCCATTTTGGTTTCGACCATTGTCATTCATCAAATCACTTTGTAAAGTAACGACCGTCGTACAATTAACCCGCAAACTCATTTCTGATTTCTTCAAAAATGACGGGTTACTTTCTAAGGAGTGATGCAAGCTAGCGCTCGCTCCGCCATTCTTTATTTCCTTTTCATATTTCTCATACTGTAGAGGCGGAACAATCACCGACGGCAAGGCAGAATTTGTAACACTACGACAGCTGGATACGTCTTTATACTCACCAAATTCTGTTCTGCCATATTTTTCGTGTGCTGGGTACATCGGATCTCGGTAGTATCGCTCATCTTTGTCACATTCACTGTCAGATTTTATGATACTGGTGAAGTTGTCGTGCTCGGATACCAATATTTGAGATGTGCTACAATCGCTATCACATGGTTTGCTTGTGTGTGTCAGCGCTGGATTCGAAGAATTTGTTGACGCAGTCGGTGAAGGACACATGGGGATGACATCATTTCGCAACGACATCTGACTTAGCTTCTCGACTGAATTGTCAACTCCATTACTGCTAGTAATCGTACTGGAACCTCGAAGAGGAGCAACTTGGGCCACTGGTGGAGGAATTGAAGACTGGGAAGCACCCGTCTTGTTATTGAATATGTTACTGTCGCAGCTAATGCTCCTATGGAATAAGGGCTGTGACATAGGAGGTTGAGGACTACCACTGGTCGACGATCCGGCTGCAGACGAAGGTGGTGATGGTACCCCTTTCGAGAGTTCATTTGATGTGAATATCACAGTTGTGCTTGGAGGTCGAATGTTATGAAATTTTTCCCATGCTGCAAACATCAAAGAAAATGACCAATTTTTAAAATAATTAAACTTTACATTTAGATCAACTAGGTAATGAAATGCTCCAAATTCACTTTTCCAAAACAATTATTATTAGTTTTAAGTTTTCACACCACATACCAACACAACTATCAAGTGTATTTTCCATTATGATAAAAAACGTTTTCATTAAGCATTTCTCCCTAAATATACGCCCAAAAACAGGTTGAACGTTGGTAATTTTTTTACAAGTGTCACAAATTACTATCACCCACAGAAGACGTTCCACCAACGTCTTCCGCCTGTTGTATGAGAAACAGCCAAAATACTACATAATTTCGATACTTTTCGAGTCGTAGTCAGGTTCGTCAGGCCTCATAGTTTATTTTCGTCTATGACATAAAAACAAACAACGTTGTTTAAACGACGTTACACAGCAACATTGACAGGCAAGAGTTAAGAAATCGTAAATCAATGTAAATACACCCAGGCTACAAACAAGAAGGCGTTAGTTGAAGATTAAACTCACACGTATACAACAAGTCAAACAATGTCCATTTGCCTACCATCAATCCAACTGCTTCTGAGCACGCGAAGTTACCATGTTACGCTATTCCCACTTTTAGACATTCATTATTACATATATTATTATTAAGAGCACATCTTAATCTTAAGTAAAGTTGTGATACATGCAGCTTTACGAGACTGTAACCATTAACCATATACTTGAGATTTCTGAAACTACGCCCAGAGTACATTATTTTGGACAGCGTTTATGTGGAGTTCAAAGCTAGCAGAAATAGCTAATAAAATAATAAATTTAATCATAATAATGGTACTATTCACTCAAAAGAGACACAAAAAATATCTTACGTAACCAAGTAGACGGACAGCACACGAATACGTATTTACAGCCCTTGATAATTATGACCGTGTATGTTTTTAAAAAAATCAGTTTTACAACAGAGACATGTTATATTTTTATCCGCATTCGCTGCAATCAACTCTTTAGTCGACTATCCAATTCAACCAGTAGTGCATTGTGCAGTTGGTTAACGGAATTAAAAATAGAAAATTGCGAGTATGTATCCCGTACATTCATTTGTAATCTAAATACCTTTCTCAACTTTTATGTCTCATTCCCATTACATGTCTAACCAAGTAACGTACAAAACCAATAAACAAGTGTGCGCACTCGCATTCTGCTTAAGTATACTCATATCCACATAATTTTAAATTTTATGTCATGTAATCAGAAAAATGCCACAGTACTACAATAACACTGTCAATTTATTCAATTTATGTCACTCTACGAAGAGGTTTCTTCATAGTGTGTATGTAACAACTACTAGCCTTCTCTACATTCTCATTGTCAGCAAACAAAGAACTCTTTTTGTACATTAACTGAAATGGAGAGGTAGCAGTGCAAATCGTGATGCTAGTAATAATGAATAAAAAATAAAAAGCAACGTGCTTGGTTTGGTGTCACCACCTTCGTTGTCGTTCGTCATCAACATCACAATCAAACCAACATGTACACAACTCGTTAATAAAATGAAGTTGCAAACTACTCTAAGCCAATGTATGTATGTATTTATGAATGTAGACGGTGAAACAGAATTACAAGACAAAGTTGCACTCTAATTTTACTGCATTTGACTCTCTGCACTTCAACTGAAACTGTTAATTTTAAATACTCTTGGTATTACATCTTCACTCTTAAAAAATATTTTTATTTACAGATATTGTGTCCCTATATACATGCATGAAGCATGCTTTTTGTTGGTTTGGCTGCCGGTCACCGTTCTCATTATTTTACAAGAAGTACTTTTCAAATTGAGTATTCGCAAGAAGGGTTATGTTCTTCAAGAAAACGAGTCGTGATTTTAAGAAAATGACAACAAACATAAGGCCAGGGATGCCCACGTACAGCCGTTTCATTGACTTTCGATGCATAATGTAGAATACCGATTGGAAATCAGTAAAGTCATGCACAATGCGCTTTGCCTTTCAATATTCCATTTCCCAAGTGTAATCCCGATTTACACAAATTGGAGCTCAAAAGGATGTTAGGTATTGCAATTAAAGCAAAAGCGCACTATTGTTATAAATGAGTACAGATAGCTACGTCAAGGCCGACATCCAACATCATCACTTAACCTTGCTAGTTAGCTTTTGTATACAAATCATTTTATAAAAAACACAACAGTAACGCCAGATAATTATGCTACTGTTATTAAAGCATTACAGAGTAAATCACGCATGAGAAGGTAGAATGGAATAGAAAATAATAGACGTACAATAATATGTACTTTTCTGAACTAACTAAACATTCAAAACTGTGTAGTTTTACTATTTCCAATCACCAAATGCAATAAAGACAGACTGTCTGTACGCTGCTGCTTCAATAGCTGCAAAACTACAACATTAATCCACTACGAAAGGACAAGCTAAAATTTAGACCTAGGGCAAGTTAACTCTGAAATAAAAATTGGATGTAAATGTACGCTGATGTGGTACACATGCTCACGTGCTTTATTTATGTACCATGCTGCTGAAGTAACATTCAGAACTGAAAAAATCATTAATGCACATTGTACATATTATATGGTCTTTGGCTTTGTTCCTAAAGTGACCTTCACCGACTACAAGTCTGCTGTCATTTAGCAAATAACAATCTCAACGTTAGATCTACGGCTCATAAAAATATTTTTAAAATGCCACAGATGCTTAGGTGAAATGTTGCTGATTGTAGTCTACACCCTTCACAAACGCTTGAGATAAACGTTTACAATATGCTCTTCCACACAAGAACGTGACTACATTTTAAGAGATTCATATGCCCACTTTACTGCTATTATGATATGCTGAAGTACGACTCAATGGCTTTTTGTTAAAGAGTTAACAATGAGTAAAAACGGAGACACATAATAATATTTTCATGAAGACATGATTTCATTACGTATTTCTCATCGTGCTGCTGCGCTGGTAGGCTATTTTTTGCATGAGCGTTTACGAACGCATTAAATGTACTTACACGAGTGTATAGGAATATACGTAGGTATGTGAATCTCAAATGCAACAATTAGAATAATGACTCAAAGAAAAAATCGTTATTTTTCATCGAACAACGTAAAATATGTTTGGATACGTAAATTGATACCAATTACACTTGTTATTATCCTTTCTATCACAACATAATCTGATTTATTTATAAAAGTAATTTTCTACAAAACATGGACTCGCAATTGATAATCATAACGACTCTACTTTACGATTAGTCCGGCCGTGGCCCCAATCTGACTTAAAAAAATCTTTCATTGAATCGTTTAAAAACAAAAATCGTTCATTGAATCGTTTAAAACAATTTCAAAAACAAATACTTACGTGTAATGTTAATGCTATCCCCAGCTTTTGAATGCAAATCAATGTGCGAACATGTATACATGTACAAATGATAATATGGGAATGTTAAATGAAGAATTGTCACTAATATTGTTGGAGAGATATGGCTCTATGTCTTAAGAGTAGACTGACTTTTGACCAATCTAAAAGATTGACGATAAATATTTATGGATTGAATATTGAGTTGAAAGAGTGAATACTCATTGTGCACACATCTGATGATAAGACAAGTTCATGAACTTGACAACAATACATAAAACGTACAGTACAATGTGAATTCGTAATGGATCATGAATATTTTGCATTAGCCACACTGAGTGTCTAAATATTTGAACTTACCAGCTGGTGACAGCGTTGAATCAAGTTTACCACCACCCAAATTTGTCATCGATCGTGTGGATCCTGCGGAGTCTGAAGCACCTGGTGAAGGCGATTCCAACGAGGACTTGCTGTTGTTATTATTGCTACCTAGTCCTGATGGTGATAAGGTTCGTCGGTAGCGTCCTTCATATCCCAAAGTTCTCTCTTTCCGCTGGGCCATATAGGAGTCCTTGTGGAGACAGCTACTCCTACGAAATAAATTAATGACACAAACGTTATTAATCTGGCAAACTATAAAAATTTGAACTGCCGAAAATATTTGCTCAAATACATGAGCGTGGCATGCTAATTTTGATTCACTCGTGTTCCTTTAATCAGCACCCAACGTGGAGTCCGTTGTCGAATGGATGCCACTCTGACATTTAGTGTAGATTTATTGTTGTTCCCTACTACCATGCTGATGTTTATGCAATTCACGCTAACAAACATCTACATTACTAACGATACGACTAATGATCAACTGGCATGCGAAACCACGTTCTTGGATTACCACCAAGGTCTTTGAAAACAAACGACAAGCTTTCATGGAGCTTAATTTATTTCGCATTATTCAGAATCATGTTTTGTTTATTAAATCACAAATACAAAGAAAGACCCACCTTTAAATACCCATGCCTACTCAGCTCAGGGATTCAGCTGTTGCTTGTAGTAAGTGTATATTGCCTGACTACGCAATGGTGGCGCTCAATTCTAGAATAATATTTGCGCTTACCTATTGCTCTGCAAACATTTTTTATGGTAACAAGTCACAGCTTAAAATATACATCTATTAGTATTTATCATAAAGATCAGGTTGAAAACTAATCTATCGATCATCTTTGTTTACTGTGATTGTGAATCCCCACCCAATTCATTCGCATACCAGAGTATATTTTAGTACATAGTGAAAGATGCTAATTAATACTAATAGTTCAGTATCCCTGCAAGTTACATATTCGTTTTAATGATATGTCATTTAAGTATTATTAATAGCAAAAAGCTGATGAATTACAAATGCATACAACTACCAACTTTCGGAAAGGAGAAATCTTGCCTTTTTGTTTTACAAAATCTGTTCTTTCATGTTCCACTGATCAAACCGAGCAATAAAACAATATCCTAAGAACTACATATAACAATATGCGTATGTAACCGTATAATAACTTGAGATGCACACCCGTTCTAGGCAAACAGTTTGATGCATCCTCATAAAACGTCTCTAATTTCGTTATAAATGTCTTCCTCTGGGAATTTCATTTCCGCATGCGAATCTTTGGAATGTGTGGGAGAAAATAAATAATAATTTAATGAGTTAATATGGCAAAAAAACAAGGAAGTTGAAGCACCGTTACGAATTTGTACAGCAGAAAGCCTCTCTGTTGGAAGTAGCAATAATTTCTATCCGCACAAATTTTATTTAAACAACGTGCTGTGATCCCAACTTCTTCTCTAGAATGCAATTTTATTGAACCAGTTAATTACATAGCTATTATCTTCTTGACCGTCTGGGTCTGTACCATCAGTTTTGAGGGTTATTTTGGCTCATTATCGTACATCAAAGTACCCCACATTAGTCGAATCTCGACTTGATACTATGTACTTTAGTGATCATTTCGGCATATCAAATGGACAGTCAGTAAGTACCACATAAAATAATAAATAATATTGAAAATAAAATATAATCCGTGTAGTCGTCCACAATTAGCCTGTCTGCATGACGACAAAAGAGTCAAGTATATTCTTTTGAATAGATATTTATATATCTCGTGTTCGAACTGGATCACCAAATGGCATTTATGTAGATACCACAGGATTTCAAAGTCTCTACGTTCCTTCCCACAATTTTCAGAAAAATCACAAAAAAACGGAGGAAGATGAAAGGTTACATGCATTTAATACGACAGGGGCCGTTACAAATAATTGGCGTTTCCTTAAAACCTCTCAACATCGATCGGATATTTCCACGAAGTCGTAATTCCTTATCATATCCGCTATAATAACGATGTTACCCCTGTGTATAACGTACACCGTTCATTACATGCATGTACTCGAATCTTGCGAAATATTTCTAAAAACCATAATTGGTGGTTGAAGGAACCGCAACAGCCACAACAAATATCCCTCTGCACATATTATACACGGCACAGCGTACATAATTTCTTGTATACCTCATCATAATACTTGATCTAGTTGCGGCTATAAACTCCTGTATTCTTTCATGCAGAAGAATGATTTTCAGCTCAAGTGTGTTTATTTCACTGCACGTGTGATAATATTATGAGAAAAGGAAAACGTGTACGTGCAACTGAAGAAAGAAAGTTAAAGATTAATCCTGCACTGTCAGTTTTAGATTATTGTTTGCAGCACATCAGAAGGCGTCTTTAATCGGCGAACTGTGGAACTGTTACCCTTTCCTGTAATTTTATGTGCATAATGACGGAAATCTGTATACAAAAACTAATTGTCGGAAATTAACTTTATTTAATTCCCTAGTACACATATAAAGGAAGTTAATGAGGTGTGTTGATTTATGATGATGACGTATAAATGAATGTGTGTCAACTCCTGACTGATTTCACCAACATGTAAACGTACACACGTGGATTTGATGGATGTCAACTAGAGCAACGACATTCAGGCAAACCCCAAAAACTGAGTAAATCACTACCTGTGCAACAGACTCTAAATATGGAACAAGGTGTTTTCATATTTTAGAAACACGATTTCATAATTACCATAAATGTGTTTCTTATTGTTAGACGATGAGAGGCAGAGTAGGAGGAAAACAAATTGTTTCGCTTATGCATGATTGTCCATTATAATCCACAACTAATTACACCCCGTTTCTCCTTTCAAAGGTAGTCTTCATTTAAATCGTGATTTTAAGTTTTAACCCTACTTTTACAAGAAAAAATTAATTTCATAGGTCAGTGGGTCGACATAAAATTCTACCTTCATTATTTTAGTAGCGAAAGCGTTTGTGATTATTTTAGCTGATTCGGGAAATAGACTACATTGTAATAATGTCTTTTATTCCTACAGTCTACACATAGAGAGAGAGCCTTGCGACTACACAACTCGTCTGTCCTCCATAGTTGAAAGTTAAACAAAGATCGTAATTGCACATTATTTTACTAATTTTCGAATGTTGACATTTTAAGTGAGCTCAACTGGAGTTTAAGTAGTCACTAAGCATACTTCCCTCCCACTTACATGATACAACATTGCAAAATCCCAACAACATGTAGAAACTCAAATTGTGCATAATCATCATGATCTCAACGATTACTGAAAAATCGCCATTTAAACAGTTTAAAACTACAAGAAGTGTAGTTGTTGTCATTTACTACTATGACTAATAATAAGAATAAAACTAGGGAATGGCCTACTAAAACAAGAGGCATTTTAAATTTTTTGGCATGAAAACGTTCAACAGTCTATTCTTTCGTCCTATTTTTACCCCAGATTTGCTTTGTTCGTAGCAATATTTTTTTTTGCAGCTACTGTGTATGTGTTGAAGTTAGAAAAGATCTTTCAAAAAAATCATGCATGCATGAATTGAACTGAAGCATGTTTTTTGTGAATGTAACTCGCTAAATATTCTCTCAATCTCGACTTGCTAGCTGCTTCCTCCCTGTCCAAATGGCACCACTTGCACTTTTTCACTCAATCTCGATTGCCAATACATAAAGCACAATACCTCGTAATTTTTTGAACGTTTTATACAACGCATTGCAATATAATATAATATGACAGGGTTTCGTTCGTGGTTGCGTTATGGTATCAACAATGCTGTAGTAAACCAATTCTGTCTATTCAGAAAAGAAGAAACACATTTCCTTTTTTGTTTATGCCCAACTATTACACAAAAATATGCACTACTTTAATCCAGCTTGAACTTTTACTACCAGAGAATCTGACTACTGGCATCATTAAAATACCTGATGTTGCCGTGGTTATGCAATCATGAACAACTCTTCATGCACAACATACTTTGAACAAAACCAGAGAGTACCTACGTCGATTCTGCAACCACATGTCACAGGAAAAAAGGCTTGTCATTGCGCAAAGAGAAAAGTTTTTATATCCTTTTTCGTACGTGTTTTTCACCGATTTTTTTTCTTTTTAAACTCAAGGCGTATTTTCTGAGGAGTGAAGTGATTGATTGAAGTTAGATGCTGCATCGAAAGCACAAGATTTGAACAGTCTGTCAGTACAATATGTATAATCAAAGTAATAACCTATCTATCTACCTGATGCATCCTACTATGTATGGCCTATTAATTTTATATACGGTTTTCTGTCGGATGTATCTCAAACGTAGGAAGCCAGTTATCTCATTTTCATTTGGCGGCATTTGGACGCCATAGTTTGGAAATGGAGCTTTTCTATAATAAAATTATGAACCATTGTGTACACATCAACATCAAAATATGGACAAGTCAAAACTACTTCTCATGGTATCATAAATAACATTTAGTTTACTAAATAATCAGCTTTTAAGTTAATAAAATCTTTTCAGGTTTGTTGTTCATTTAAGAAGATTACCGTGTTGTCGTTAGCAAATTATGCAAAAGTACAGGGTTTCTAAAGGTTTTATTTTCTTCCCCGTGACGTTACTAAATACGTTCAAAAATTTCAGCCAGCGCAGCACGTCACAGTGCCAGTAAGGAAAAATAAAAATGTAATGCCACGTTTAGTGTTTGTGCTACCATGATGATTAGTAGAACTGATCTTGCCAGTGCGATACTTGGTAACATGTTGAATAATAGGGCTGTGTGCTCGTGAAGTCGTGTCTTGCCTCCTTGAATGGGGTATAACACATTCAAAGAAATTTTGGAGTGCTGCACTTATACCAACGCAACGACGCTAGTAGCTCTAATATTTTTTTTATCTATTATGACAATATATGAAGCTTAACAAAGAGAAAGCTTATTTTTAAAGGATTAATTCCTATATCATTACCATAAATAATCACACAGAACTAGGTACCGGTGCCAACTGCCAACCGTGAGGGTAATTGAAGTAACGCAAAGCAGAGTAAGGAATGCAAACGCAACACGGAGCATAATATTTTATTTTCGTTTGTCGATTTGCTACCTTGTCTCATCATTATCCTCATTGGATGACGACTACGACGACGATGATGATGATGCATATTCTACCCTGAAATACGTTAGCATCGCGAACGCAACAACACCTTCGATATTCTGATTCTGACACACACCATTATTTGACGGAATAACGATGACAACAAACTACAGCCGTACAAACTACAACATGATGATCACCTCCTCGCCATCGTCACAACAGTTCAGTTGCACCCTTGCATAGGTCGAATCTTTTAGCTATTTACACAATTTTGAGCAGAATTTTGCAAAAAAAAAATGTTGCGAAGGCCACATAAGGTGTCTTATTATAATATCCAACGATATGACTATGCCTCCTGCTGATGATGCGATTCTATGATAATAAGACATTGGCACCAGACGCATAATAAGTAGACACGTTACACATCATAACATATATGGATTATGTCGTGGTTACAAAAGCAAACTGGGAAAAAGATGAGATTATCGCAAATGACGAACAATTTTGTTATCAAATCACCTTATAATCACACTTCATTACAAATTTTCTTAATTAGGGACGTTGTGGCGACGGACTACCTTGACTCTTCCCATTTTGAAAAAAAGCTTAAACCCTATAATTTACAATGGCAGTGCGTAAATTAGCAAAAATCCCCACCTGTTGGTGTAATGTTTACATAAACGTGATTATTCAAATTTGCTTCGTTTGTATTTTTATGCACAACATAATTTGACGATGAGAAGACCTTCCAATCAATAAGTAAAACATGAATGAGTCACTGTAGTTTCGCAATACCTTTTCCGAATCCGCAAAGTGTATCCAATTCCTAGAACCATGTTTCTCCACCCTGATACCTCTTCTTTCATGTGTTCGAATTTATACTGCGCAGCGTATTCACTTAAAACACAAAAACAATTTTGTTTCGTATCATCGAAACAGCTTGGCTCTATTACGTTTCCGGAGCAAGCACACTTTCACACACATTTGGTCACTAAAAGTAGGATAAACGGGCGGGTAGAAAAGCCCATACAAAAGTTAAATTTCTTTCAACTTGTTGAAAATAATCCATCCAGTCTGAAAAAAGAATTTTTTTAAAAGCTTCTCTGACGATTCAAAAAATAAAAGAGCTGAACCGTGTAATTACATCCTTTCAATTCACAGTTTGCAGCAGCCAGTTTACGCCATGTAATAACTTGAGCATGACTCTCAGTAACAACACAGATCCTCCTGGTATCACCACCGCGAAAGAAACGGAAACATCTAACACGATTGTTGTAACTGCTGCCACTTCTATACACACACTGCTGCACCATCACCACTCTACAAACAAGGACAAATGCTCACACCTACTGCAGGTCTAATCGACTGACTAGACCAGGCCAGCTTTAACTCCGACTATTTCAGTATGAAGTTTTGGTATTATTGTTGGTGAGAGCGAGAGAGAATAGGAGCAACAGGTGTTTAACGGATGTGTGTTGTTGCGCATGCATTTTATCGTTGATGATGATGCGCATTATGAGGAGGATGGTGGGTCTCTGTCTCTTCTACCCCTCTACCCAATGTACCTCTTCTACATTATTATCCCTCACAAGCAAAGGCACATCATTTTTGGGACTTTTATTACTTGTCAAATGAGTACAAAATAGTATTCTGCGAAAAAAGTATGGTAAAGTAATAATGTAAAACATGCATCAGCCCAAGGTAAAGAGTGACGACGGGTAAAACGTTCAAATTTTACTTTTTTCAACTCAGTTGGTACCTAACTAATAACAACAACCATTTACGATTTACATAAACTGTCATTCCCTTTTGTGTTCAGTTTAGCAATACATTTTCCAAAATGACATAACGTCAGAGAAGAGAGTCACCTTTTTACAAAAAATAACGAACGTTCTGACGTGAGTTTAATGTACTACAGCAGCTACCATAAAGTTTAGCCATACGGCGTACCCTTATTAATTTTTAATCCTTTCTTAAATAATACATTTTGGAAATTCTAAAAAGGAAGAGGTAAATGAAACGACAGATATTGATTTGTATTTGTATATCAGACAATGCAATACGTAGCATCTCGCTCTCTGTTTGTCCAAGACCCAATTTGTCATTGTTATGAATGTGATCTGCGCGCAGACGGCAAAAAACGTGCGACATGGGAAAACTGTACTTGGTTATTACACGTTATTATTACACTTGTAGCGACCGATTAGCTTTTCTGTGTCATCGTGTGAATTACGGAGGTTACATACGGAGTGGTGATCAAAAGGGAAAAAAATGCGTGTCGTTGACAATACCTACACACATTTTGTTAAATCGTACGTACGTGTGCTCTCAGCAGCGCTACACCCATAATAAATAGATTTGTTCCTTCTACTTTAAAAAAATTATTTCACAATGCACTATCTGTGAAACAAATTGTTATAAGCCGTTTTGATAATAACATTAGCAATGGTAATGCATAATTGTAATAGTTAATAGTAAAAATAAAATAATAATAATAATAATAATAATAATAATAATAATGCACGACTCAAAACAACTTTGTATGGAAATGATGCAATTGCTATTACACTACTCGCACCGCCATACAAGTACCGTAGAATTGGAATTACAAGAAACAAATATGTCCTCATTTGAAACTACTTACTACATCGCTGCTGCACAGACAGAGTGAGCAGTTAACCATTTAAGTGCTTTCATGTGGTTATAAGGTCAGCAAGTGGAATACAAGGAAGAAAAAAAATGAAGTAATTTGCAGCAGAAGTAACCTAGCGTACCTTGCGAGCCTGCCTGCCTGGGTCGTTGTCAAAGTTATATATTTTATACTGATGATAATGATACGGAAATTCATGCGCTCGCCACTACAAACACTACTAACCAACTACTAACAGGTTGCCATGTTTAATTTTCTTTGTGATCTACTACAGCACTAAAAATAACGATGATGCTTTGCTGCACAAGGGATTCTTTTTTAGTCCCCTCTCGTGTAATCTATATGTAGCTTTCACGCGATGCACAAAAGTTGCGATAAACTTCAGTGTTTTGTACAAATATAGCATTAAAATTTACAGGGAATCTAAATCTGGACATATTTTGAGTTCCACCAGCATTTTATCTAAACTATATTATTATGAATAAACTATGTAAATAGTCAATGGGGGGGTATGTTGCCAAACTTGCAAATGGGCGTGTGAGTCGCTGTCAGACGACAGACTTCATTGTACTTTTGACTTTGTTGTCGGTAACATTTAATATAATCCGCTATTACTAATACGTTAGTAAAATTTAAAATGCATTCTAGTTGTCAAGTTGCTAGACGGACAATCACGACGTTCTCATCAAGACTCAAGTTTTGGCTCAGTTATAAAATATCAGTCTCTATTATGCATACTTTACTTATTTTTGTCACTTAAGCTGCTAGGGAGTACAAGGTAACTCATACTTCTTATATAAAGGGATAATATCTTGTGACTTTCTTCTTGTATGTACATCAGTGAAAAATATTCCATCTCTATAATAGGCGTCATAGGTACGGGCCGAACTTGAATAGGATGTTTATTACCGTACGTGTAATAATAATGGTGCATATTTTTTTCTTAAAATAGTGAATTCTCATAACTGCATCAACGATACGGAATTAGGGGAGAATATTTTCAACTAAATGATTTTTTAAACACGCACGAAACGCTTACATTGCTTTGTTCCTCCCCAAAAAATCGATAACTGATGTATACTGTTGTTGCAGAAATGTAAAAATGTAAATCTATCGTTTGGTACATTCTTAAGAATCCCTAAAGCCTGGCAAGAATGTTGATGAGCATTACTTGCTTGGTGGCATGTTGCCTTGCTCAGTTGGCTGCCTTTCTTTTCTCTTCAAAAAAAGAACAGTTATATCACTAGCTACCTTCTTCAGATGAACACAATAAGAAAATAACATGTCCTCTTTGTAGCAGCTAAAAACGGATTGCCAAATCTACAAAATCTTTTCCCGTTTTTGCACAAAAAATACATGTATGAATGGCTGCTTGCCGCTGAGTTGCTGTTGTTGTTAGGGCTTTGTTCAGTATTGTTTCTTTGTTACAGCAGGCAGGCACCACTTTTATTACTACTCACTTGAAAGAAACGGCTGTTCTGCAAAAGGAACATTGCAAGTTGCAACAATAATCGATACATAAGTTACATGCCCAGTCTGCTTGCATGCATGCATGCTTCGTCAAAACTCAAACGACATGAAGGTACTAAATCGTCTGCCTGGTTTCATGTAAATCAACAATGAACACAATCTCAACGTGTAATGTTCTCTTATATACCTTTCCTGCCATTTCATTCCATTTAGCATGAGCATGCAATCCATATAACTAGAAAATGTAATAATATTCCTTCTTGTGAAGTCGACAGAGACTGCGGTGGTTCGTACATTTAGCTATGACTATATGTATGCACTACTGCAATGGATGCAGGAGTTTTCAAAGTTAATGATAACAATAAAAAATAGTACAATTTCAAAGGCATCAGCAAATTATACCGATATGTTGTAAAAATTATGTATAAACTATAAGACATGCCTAAAGAAAAGTTTCCTTCCCCCTGCCAGAGAACGTTTTTTTTTAAAAAAAAAGACTACCTACTCCTGCTGCTTTCTAACTTGAATTTCTTCGGTGGACGCTGCGCAGTACGCTTCTTCGAAATTGCAGCTTCATTAGGAAAATCACGAATTCGAGCGACTAATATGAAGCCAGCAAAAAGGAGACATTTTTCCCTCCTATACAATGCTCACTCTTCACAATTAACTCAACTAACGCTGGTGGTAGTGGTTGCAATTAACGCTAAAGACGTAAGTACATAATGACGGCAGAATATGAAAATTATATCATTAAATAGCTTGGCAATAAATGTCTGCATTTGCAAAACTCGCCACTAACATGTTCAACAGGGAACTTTAAATTTCAAATGAGCTTTGTCGTAGTTGCAATACAATTAGTGTATTATTTTTATTACTGCTTCGCACATAAACAAGAGATAGGCTTAACTTATTACCAGTAATGAACAAGGTTGTAGTAGTAGTAGTAGTGATAGTGATATCATCCCTTTTTCAAGTGTGCAATATGTGAAGTTTACCAAGTGCGAGAGTGACACGTTAGTTGCTCAATACGACACATGTAAGTAAGCATATTACGTTTTCCACTACTCTGGCTGGACAGTAATAAATAGAGTACATTTTGTCATAAGAACGTAAAACTAGAAACGAGGATTTCTTCGAGGATAACAACTATAAAGTAAAAAAAACGATAAAAAACAGCAGAAATAAGTCCTGCAAATAATATTATATTGAATGCATCGTCACGTCTTATTATTATTATTGTTATTATGTTTTCATGGCCGTAACTTCTAACCACAAGAAAAACACCAAAATGGAAAACAAGCAATAAAATTTGTCATAACATAAAACACACCACACGAGTATTCCATAATCCTACCCGCTCTTGTGATTCACAATCAGTGGTTGACCATTGACCCTGTACAACCACAATACAGTATAAATTCTCAATAAGGGCTTAAGCTATTTCCCCACCAGTATGTTTGTTTCTTTGGGAACCTAGCATTGACAAGTAATTAATTTTTACTTTCTACCATGCTGTACCATATATCACAAGGGATTTTTCGACGTTAAGCCGTTGCACAACGTAGTTATGTTACATTTCCAATTTTGAAGTTAAAGGCTTCCGCAGCAGCAAGT